>JAKLLW010000264.1:0-42837 GCA_022814695.1 Neocatenulostroma microsporum
ACTACCGGTTTCTACGACAAGAACATCGTCGGCACGGCGAACAGCTTGACTGCTGGCTTCGGTAACGCAGGTGGCGGAATCACCTACTTTGTGATGCCGGCTGTCTACAAGGCCCTCGTTGGTGACGGGCTCACTAGCCACACTGCATGGCGTGTCTCCTTCATCGTTCCTGGAATCCTCATCGTCGCTGTGGCCATCTTCCTTGTTATCTGCTGCCCGGACACGCCAACTGGCAAGTGGTCTGATCGCGTGCAGGCTGCCGAGAACGCCCTCCGCCAGCACGGCGTTCAGGGCGAGATCGTCGACGTCCCGGGCTCAGTCACTGAGGGCAAGAGGTCAGATGCCGGCACGGAGTCACCATCCGGCATCTCAGACGAGGAAAAGAAGCTTGACAACACACGGGGTACCTATTCCGGCAACGAAGCAGTCATTGGCGAGCAAGAAATGCTCAACACCGCTCGCGGCGAGGTTATCCAGAAGCCCTCGTTCGGGGAGATGGCCAAGGTCATCTTCTCTCCACAAACGATCGTCACTGGCGCCTGCTACTTCTGCACATTCGGCGCTGAGCTCTCCATCAACAGCATCCTGGGCACATGGTACCATGGCGACTTCCCAACCCTCGGTCTCCAAACAACAGGTGCCTGGGCGGCTATGTTCGGTCTGATGAACGTCGTATGCCGTCCGCTCGGTGGCCTGGTTTCCGATATCGCGTACAAATCCACTGGTTCTGTCTGGTCGAAAAAGATCCTCTTGCACGCCTACAGCATCATCATGGGTGTCTTCCTCATCGCCATCGGCGTCTCAAACCCGAAGGAGCTCTATACCTTGGTACTTCTCATCGGTATCGGTCTTGCATTCTTCCTCGAGGGTGCGAATGGTCTCAACTACTCCCTCGTACCGCACGTCCACCCCTCCGCGAACGGTGTCGTCTCTGGGTTCACTGGTGCCTGCGGTAACCTTGGCGGTATCATCTTCGCCATCGTCTTCCGTTACAACGGGAAGGACTACGCCAAGTCGATTTGGATCATCGGTGTCATGTGCATCGCCATCAACCTTGCTGTTTGCTGGATCAAGCCGATTCCAAAAGGGCAAATCGGCGGCAGATAACGTTAGGAGGAGATACGAAGTTATTTATGAGAGATGTTTGCGTTTGAAAAGCGTTGTTGGACCTATGTATTAGCAGCTTCTGTGCATGTGCTGAAGATGTTTCGATACCCGATAGATTGTACTTATTCCCAGATGACCAACCCGATTCACGCATCAACCGTCCAGTCGAAGGCCGCACATACTGCAAGGGTGGGTGAATAACCTGTGGTCGGTTCGACCTCTCCAAGTCATTGCGACAACTGTTAGGCCACTGGTTTTCTGCCTGAATCGCATGACATCAAGCTTAGGGGAGAATACAGTCCAGCTTTCTCAACAATAACCAATCCGTACAAGCTCTTGTATGGGCCCTTCGCCGCCTTGGTCGCCTTGGGCGAGAGCGGAGAAAACGAAATCCGGGCATCAACATACTTATCCACCCTTGGTACATCAAAGCGTGAATTACCTTATACTTGAGGACTTACGCAACTGCGTCGGGAGTTTATCGAGACCCCAATGGCGAGTCCGAGACAACAAGATGCTTTGCACACGATGAAGTAGCAATTCACCCACGTGCATCATTTGAGACTCACTCAGCACGGTTCATCACGCACTGGGTCATAGCCAAAGGAAGTCACATGCAGGTCTCACTGTCCAACAACGAAATTCACTTGGACAGCTGCTGTACATTTCTGTTGTTGCAGTTTAACTCTTCAACTTCGTCACTTCCGGTTCATACACCACAACCCGATACTCAATACCAAGATGACCCTGTCTGCAAGCAACGCATCTGATACGATGGCAACCACAAGCTCGCTTGCCAACGCCAACCCGCTGCTGAAAGGCATCGCTGCTCTTTGGAAGTCTGGGAAAGGCTCCGACTTTACGGTCGTTTGCGGGAAAAGGTCCTGGAAGGCGCATAGCATGGTGCTGATGGTTCAGTCTGACTACTTCATGAAGGCCTGTGAAGGACAATTCAAGGTCCAGTCCAAGTCGCTCTGGTTCTCCACGGTACATTACTGACCCATCAAAGGAAGCTCACGAAACCTGAGCGACGAGGATGAGTCTGTTGTTGCAGCCATGCTGCACTACTTCTACCACCCGACTACGATGAGCACCTCACGAAGCCGAAAGAGTACCCATCTTCGTCGACGTTCCATGCTGAAATCTACATGCTTGCTGACAAGTACCTCGTCGAGCCTCTCGCAGATATCGCCTTGGCTCATCTCAAGACCTCACTGGAGGCCGAAAGCCGCACGGACGCCTTCGCCGGCATCGTCACCAACATCTACCACGCTACCACCGCCAAAGGTCATCCACTTCGCGTTGCCGTCCTCAAAGAGACGAGAAGGTAATCATCAGAGCTCTTCACGGAAGATGACAAGCATGCACAGTTCAAGGCCATGGCATGGACGACACCGGCCTTCACAGCCGAACTTGTACAACTGATCAAGAGCCTAGGCATCATCGATGCTGAAGGATCTCCACGGTGCAAATGTCCTCGCTGCCGCCAGGCCATTCTTCAAGAAAGTGCAGCTTCAGCAGAGCTACAAGCACGAGTGCTCAGAGTAATATGCAGGGCCGGCATCAGATCCGGATCCTAGCATTTCCACTGGTAAGGGTTTGCTGGAGTATGCTGGACTCAACGATCAGGTGATTAGTTGACGCAGCGTGTTGGCGCAAGTGCGGAGAAATCACGCAATTCGGAGACCGAAGAAAGAGCGCGGCCTGAATATTCAGAGGTGCAGCCAGCTGGAGCAGAGTGAGGACCTATGGTAGATGGTAGATGTCCCAGAGTCAAATCAGGATCTTGAGCAGCCATGGTTGCTTGGGTCGTACTCATCAGGACCGTTGTAGCGCAGCTGTACTGATATGCTAATCGCACTCAGCTTCAAACACCTCGCTTCTGTCTCATTCTCAGCGGTCATATCGTTCGTGTTGCAGTCGTTCACAGTATGGAGTATGGGCACAATCTTCGTCCTTCTACTTCACTTCGGCAGATCAACATGCTCACTTGCGACCTCACTTTCAGCACCCCTATGCACGCGCTGTAGCACTGCCCGCTTGCTGAATGGGCGCATGACCAGTCCCTTTTGCTCTCGGCGTATATTAGAGCCTTCCGCCGCTCTGATGCCTTCTCACCACCGTGTCTGCAATTTCCATCACTTCGCTACTAACACCACCAGGTCAACCTCCGACCACCAACATGTCATCATCACCCATCATCCCAGTGCCAACACCCCGCAGCAAGACCCTCGCAGTCACCGGCGAAGACCCCACCGCGACAATCATCTGCGGCGAGAGGTCATGGACAACCCACAAGCACGTCGTGAGCACCCAATCCGACTTCTTCAAGAGAAGCTGCAATGTAAGTCTCCAAAAGCTCAGGAAATCCGGGATACAGCTGACAAGGTGCAAGGGCAACACTAACAGCCGCATCGACCTCAGCAACGAAGACGCCAGCGCCGTCGGAGCCATGTTCAACTTCTTCTGCTTCGGCGAGTATCACGCAACGCACAATGTACTCGGCCATGCGGCCATCATCTTCCACCTCAGAGTCTGCAACCTCGCCCACAGGTACGGGCTCACTGCTCTCGGTGACGCCGCGAGGAGCAAGTGGAGGGAGAATGTAGTGACCAGCTCAGATTACCAAGCTGAAGTTGCCCATCGTCCAATCGCTGTCACCCCACAACCTCAGGAGCCTGGAGAGGTGACTGAAGCGGTGGAGCCGGAGATAGACGCCGAGGAGGAGGAGGAGGCTGGACTAATAGCTTACTACGACTCTGACGACGAGGTATACAGATGCCCGCAGTGCCGCTGGGAAGTCGAAGACGGGGAGTGCAATCAATGCGGTGTAGTCGTGGACGAGCCTCAACCCGTCGAAGACTCCGACTAACGAGCCAAAAGAGCATGGGTACCGTACGTTGCCCACACGCTGCAATACGGCGTTCGCTCGGGCTTGCAAGCGGGTTTCCGAGAGGCTGCGGCATCGGTGCTCGATCCGAGGACGAGGTCAATGGCTACTGGGACTTCGTATGGTCTCCGCAACTCAGGAGGTGGCTTGATTGAGGGCACTATAGCACATCAACATTTCGTTCTTTTCATCCATTCATAGGTATGTATTGAAGTAGAGTCAGATCTCACATCCAACAAGTAAGTGGGGTATCTCATGCAAACGAAACCGAACAGATCTGAGAAAGCTCTCCTGCAGCTCTCCTCCGATCACCAATGCTCCTCAACCCCTCCCCAGCTCCCTCTTCAACCACTCCCTAGTCAACTGCTCCGTACTCTCAGAATCCTTATGCTCTTTCCTCTCCCCGAGGAATTGGAAGGTTCCAAAGACTACTTCAATGCTGATCAAGAAAATGATCAACCACTCCAACTCCGTCGAGTGCTTCTCACTCAACCTCTCCCTTAGCACAGCAGCGATCTCGCTTGCGTAATCCATCCGCTCATTAAGTGTTTTGATCCTGATCCCTACATCCAACGCCCTCCCCACCTGCTCGTAGTAAGACTCCAACCCCAACTCGTGCGGGGAGTCCCAGAAGAGGTCCGGGAGGGAGTCGGTGAGCTCGGAGTAGAGATTTAATTGGGCGCGGATGGAGAGGAGCTCGCCTGTCTTTTTCAGGATGAAGGCTCGACTGAAGCGGAGTCGGGAGCCTGCGGAGAGGGTTGTGGGTATACTGCGGGTAGTGGTGAAGTAGTGGGCTAGCAGGTTTTCTAGGACGGCTAGTTTGGTGCTGCGGGCGAGGGCACTGCTGAAGGCTATTTTGGCTAGTATCGTGTCGGCCTCATGGCTCTGCAATCCGCCGTCCGCTGCTGCTGTGGTGGTGTCTGAGTCGGAGGAAGTGGCGTGTTCGGGATTGCTGGCTTTCGTCCCCAGAATAATCGTGTCGCCGAAAATGTATGAGGAATCGCGGGTGGGGTCTTCGAGGAACTCCATATCCTCCACCTCCATCTTATCCAGATGCCCGCCTCCGTCTTCCGCCGCTTGCGGTAGGACTCTCTCAACCAACCTCATAATAACCTGCTCGGGAACGTTCCAGGCTACCACGCTGCCTGAAGGGAAGACGAATACATCGCCTGCACCCTGTGCTCTCCCCTCTCCACTTCCACCATCTTTGACAACATAATTAGGCGTCTGCACATGCAGCACCTGCGGATACAGCCCCGTATTGAACGGGTCTGGCTCATAGCCTTCTTGTTTGAGGATATGCCGGGCGACGCTTATATTGTAAGTTTCTGCTGCGCAATAGGCCGTGACATCTTTGGTCTCGATGTCTGGGTCGATGTGGCGGCGTTTGCCCTTTCCTTTGATCACTGTGCGGGAGCGTTGGGCTTCGAGAGCTATGCGTTTCAACGAGGTGGAGGAGGGTTGGGTTGTGCGGGCTGCTTTGCGCTTTGCTGGCTTCGATTCGGGTGCGTCTTTGGCTGTGTTGGTACCATCTTGTTGATGTATACTGGTCGTGAAGGCGCGGGTTGATTTTATGGAGGGTTTGGTAGCCTGGTGGTGGTGGTGGAGGAGGGGTCGAAGCCTGCTGTAGCTCCTCGTAGGCAGTGGTGTAGCTAGGTTTCTCTTGACAATTGCGCCGAAGGCTAGCCATGTTGCTGCCTTTGATGCCATCTCCTTATTCAGACCAGACGACCTATCTCCAAGCTTGATACTTTGTGTATTCGAAGCTCCAACTCAGAGCTCGCCTGAAGCAATCCCGCTTTGACATCACCGAGCAGCCCGCATCACCAACTCCGATTCGATCGCACACGACATAGCTCTATACTGGTCTATACCAATGTCTACGACGACATGTCCGCCGATGCCGAGGCGACGGACGAAGGAGGAAGACTGGAAGAGCTACTCCCACAGCCCGCGATAGCACATAGCTCGCATACCCAACCCACCAGCGAACAGAATGGCGCTCCCGCCGAGCCTCCACCCGCTCATGAAGCCGGCGAGGAGGAGGACGAAGATGAAGAAGACGAAGACGAAGAGCCGAAGCTGAAGTACGCGAAGCTCACGGGCAGCTTAACAGGCACCTACCGCAATGGCGACAGCACCTCCGCCTTCACCATCGCAGGCGACAAGATGGTCATGGGTACCCACAACGGAAGCGTACATGTCCTAAGTCTACCGAGCTTGCAAGGATTGAGGAGTTATAGAGGCCATCAGGCGACTGTGACATCTATATCCGTCTCTCCCACCCCTCCTCCACCAGCAACCGTAAGGTCAGAGAAAGGCGAGACCAGCGTGCTGTCCCATACCGGAGCAGGGAGTCCAGCGGCCAGTATACGAGCGCAGAGTATACAATCCCAGACCCCACGGAATCCCAGAGAGAAAGCCCAACAGCAAGCTCAGGCGCAAGTCGTACCTAACACGCCGAACAACGCCCTCTACCTCGCTACCTCTTCCCTAGACGGGAATGTCTGCATCCAATCCCTCTTGGATCCCAAGGACGTCCAACTCCGAAACTTCGCTCGCCCCGTGAACGCCGTAGTCCTCTCCCCGGACTACAAAAATGACCGCACATACCTCTCCGCCGGCCTCGCGGGGCAATTAATCCTAACCATAGGCGGTAAATCCGGGACCCAAGTCGACGCCAACATCAACAACTCCTCCAACTCCTCCTCAGGCTGGCTAGGCACCTTGTCGTTAGGCCTAGCGGGTTCCCATACAGAAGGGAAAGATACCGTCCTCCATAGCGGGGAGGGGAGTATAAGTACGATTAAGTGGAGTCATTCAGGGAGATGGGTCGTCTGGGTCAACGAAGAGGGTATCAAGATTATGCGCTCTCATTTACGTTTGGGTAGTGAGGATGCAGAGGATGCGTGGAGGCGGGTCGCGCACGCGGCGAAGCCTAATCGCAAGGCTTGGAAGGAGATGGCTGGGGTGTGGAGGGGGAGGTGTGAGTGGGTTAATGAGAGGACGCTCGAACACGACATTGGGGGTGCTGAGGAGGAGGGAGGTGGAGGGGGGGAGGTCGCGGTCAACGGAAATGGGACGGCTAAGAGTGTGGGTGGTGTGGGTGGCAAGAAACCGAAGAAAGTAGAGAAATTGGTGGTAGGTTGGGGCGACACGGCCTGGATTTTGCATGTCCAGGAAGGGGCGGGGTACACGGCGCATAGCGGGACACGACAAGTCGGGAGCGCAGATATTATTCACAAGTTGCAGTTTAGGGATTGCATCGTCTCTGGTATCTCCCTCTATACGCCCTCCCTCCTCGCTATCCTAGCGTACAGGACGAGAGACGATGACGATAAACCTATCGACACCCCTCAGACTAAATCAGACGGTAAATCTACGGGAGGACGACAACGCCACCGTAAAACTGGTCTCGCTCCTCAACTCCGTTTGGTGAACGTGAAGGATGGGGAAGAAGTGGATTTGGATGAATTGTCTATATCGAGATTTGAGACTTTGAGTGCGCAGGACTACCATCTAGGAACTATGTACATGCCTCCGCCCGTCACTGAACAGAAATTGAAGGAATCTGGAGGGAGAGGAGCTCTTCAAGCGGTCTGGGAGTACAGTGGAGGTGGCTATGCCGAACGGCTCTTTTCCTCGGGAGGGAGTGTGATGAGCGGAAGCTCGAGTGGGAAGGATGAGAAGGGCGGGAGACCGGGTTTGACGAGTCCGCGATCGAGCGTACAGGGTGTTAGTGCTGCGAGAAGGTCAGCGGTGGAGACTGCGCACCCCTTCATGCAGACGGAGGGGTTGAAGTTGGTGATTCAGAGTCCTTATGATTGTGTGCTGGCGATCAAGAGGGATAAAGCGGATCACCTTGAATGGTTGCTTGAGCATGAGCGGTACGCGGAGGCTTGGCAGTTGCTTGACGAACACCCCGATATTCTTGACTCTGGAGCTGGAGCGAGCGGAGCCGTAGGTGTGGCTGCTGGGCAAAGACAACCGCAACGAAGTCAGACAGGAGGTAGCACGGTGAGTGGTACTTCCACCCCTTCCCGCTCCAACACAGGAGGAGCAGTAGGCCAAAACAACGGCAGCCTAGCAGACTTCTTCGCCGACTCTTCTGACTCCCAAACCATCAATGGCTTCGCCGGCGTCGACGGCTCGCCATCTCACAACTCCCCCAGCCAGAAAGAAAAGCGAAGGATAGGTGACCTCTGGCTCCAACAGCTCGTCTCGTTAGACCACTGGATCGAAGCCGGTCGCGTAGCGGGTAAAGTGCTAGGAACGAGTTCGAGATGGGAACACTGGGTCTGGACGTTTGCGCAGGCGAATAAATTCGACGAAATCACTCCCTACATCCCATCCACGCAGTTGCGGCCGCCTTTGCCTAGTTTGGTGTATGAGGTTGTACTGGGCCATTATATCCAGAAGGACAGGAAAAGGTTGAGGGAGTTGATGGAGGGGTGGGATCCCGAACTCTTCGATGTGAAGTCGGTGGTCTCGGCGATAGAGGAGAGGTTGCGCTCTGGTGAGGTGAGCGAGGAAAGCGTAGAGGAAGGGGAGAAGGGAAGGGATTGGCGCATCCTCATGGAAGCGCTCGCTAAACTCTACCTTGCGGATGGGAGGAGTAGAGATGCGTTGAGGTGTTATATCCGTACGCAAAATGCTGATGCGGCTATGGGTCTTATCAAGGAAGGCGGATTGGTTGAGGCGGCCGGAGAGGATATACCTGGTCTCTTGATGCTCAGGGTGAGTAAGCGGCAGATGCGGACGGCACCTCTCAGTGAGCTGGAAGAGGCGAGCAGTGAGGCCGTGCAGTTGTTGGTGGAAGAAGCGCATCGAGGGACCGTGATGCCTGGGTCTGTGATCCAGCAGCTTGAGAGGAGAGGGGCTGGGTTTCTGATGTTTTTGTTCTTCTACCTCCGGGCGCTTTGGAGGGGTCCACAACAGCCAGCTACGGGTGCTGGGCAGGAGCAGCAGCGAAAGCTACCGAGACGGAAGTTCGATCTGCGAGTCGATGAAGGCCATGCGCTGGTGGAAGACCACGCCGATCTCGCTGTGCGGTTGTTCGCGGAGTACGACCGGGAACTGCTGATGGAGTTTTTGAAAGCGAGTGAGGTTTACAGCTACGAAAAGGCTGCAGCGATCTGCGAGCAACGGCATTACATCCCGGAATTGGTGTACATTTTGGGTAAAACTGGCCAGACGAAACGAGCCTTATCCCTCATCATCGGCGAGCTCGGAGATGTCAAGCAGGCAATCACTTTCGCCAAAGAGAACGGAGAACTCTGGGATGATCTCCTGGACTACTCCATGGGAAAACCTAGGTTCATCCGCGGTTTGCTGGAGGAAGTCGGGACTGCAATCGATCCTGTCAAAATGGTCCGCCGTATCCCCGAAGGTCTGGAAATCGAGGGCTTGAAGCAGGGGATTCAGAAGATGGTTAGGGAGTATGAGATCCAACATTCCATTTCTGAGGGCGTGGCGAGGGTTTTGAGGGGGGAGGTTGGTGTGGGTATGGATACGCTGAGGGCGGGGAGGAAGAAGGGTGTGAGGTTTGAGGTTGTCCATGATGCGCATGAGCATGATGACGGGGCTGGGGAGTTGGATCTGGCGGTCAAGGATCCTCCGACGAGGGTGCCTGACGGTGGGGAGGTGCTGCCTGTGGCGAAGAGGAAAGTGGAGGGGAAGAGTGTTAAGCCGGGACATTGCGTTGGGTGTGGGGAGGCTTTTTCGGAAGAAGGTATGCTTGCAACTCGTGTCATCCTTCTACTGATATACAAGTTATGCTAACGTAAGCCCAGAGAAAGTCCCCCTCATCGGTTTCGCATGCGGGCACGTCTATCACCTCCCTTGCCTCCTTCGCGCAAACCCAGATACAGCGGACGAACGCACCATTTTGCGGTTTATGCGGCAACTAGGCAGTGACGAGAGCGAAGATAGCTATACTGGCCGGAGCGTAGGCGGGAAAGTCGCGCATGCACATATTATCAAGAACATTGTCAAGGGTGGATGTCAGCACTGTTTGATACCTGAGGGTGCTTGACATCAGACAAGTCGAGAAACACCTCTGCAGTGCTTTGTATAGTGCGCATTTGATCAATTCAGCGAGGCGTCTGGTGTTTGTGGGTGAGAGTTTGGGTTTGGGGTGAGGCATTTGTGAGCGTACTCAAGCATTTACGGACGGGCGGGCTATGTATGTAGGGATGTTGATACCCGGTGAAGAAGCAGAGATTGAATACAGCCAAAGTCAAGACCATTAGGTCATCGTATGACGATCATACGGTGTGGAGACTACGCCAACGGAATGGAGTTTATACGCACTTCACATCTGCCATCTCGGCACAATGCCCTTGAAACTCCGCAGCTACGATCAGCCTACCCTCTCGCTTCATGCAACTTTAACGTCACCTTCTTCCCAGGAGCATTCGTGAGCGTCAAGTTATGCGTTATCGGCCCCTCGAGCTCGTCAGCACCAGGCTCAATAGCGTCGAAGCGCTGCAGCAGTCTGACCACGACGTAAGAGGCTTCCGTGAGAGCGAATTGCTGACCGATACAGATCCCTGATCGTTATATCAGCTCCAGTGGAGATCTCGATAGCACGCTGCCTAGAGCCGCAGGCAAGGCGCAAGCGGTATGAGAGGGATAGGGACATGGTAGTACTTACGTGGACCGCCGTTGAAAGGAAGGTATTCCCAACCTGGTCGCCTTCCGATGAAGCGCTCGGGCTTGAACTCATCCGCGTCCTGGCCCCAGAGGTCCTTGCGCCGGTGCATGACGTGGATGCTGTAGTTGACTTCCGAGTCTGCCTTCAAGTAAATCGGACTTTTGCCATCTGGCCCGCCGCCACGAGGGAGAGTAGTAGACTTATTGGATCTGCGGGCGTTCGCTGGGACCACCGACCACAGGCGTAGTGTCTCGTTGAGGCAGTACTGGAGATATTGACAACCCTTCAGCGTAGCAAATGTGATATCGTGCGGGTCCTCGTAGGTGCCGAAGGTGGAGATGACGGTTGCGCGGAGCTTCGCGAAGACTTTGGGGTGTCGGAGGAGTTGGTTCATAAGCCAGGAGAGCAGGGAGGCGGTGGTGTCGCGGCCAGCCAGCAGGATGTTGAGGAGCTGTGCGCGAAGTTCCACCGGGTCGCGGGTCTGCTCGGCGAGAGCCTCGAGGAAGACGTACTTGCCATGGCCCTCTTCGACCTTCTTTTCTTCCGCACCCTTTCGCAGGGCGAGCTCGACGTAGTGGTCTACGAACTCATTCACGACCTTGTTGTTCTCCTTGTACGCTCTAGGGTTCATCAACCAGTACATGTCACCAAGTCGAAAACGTTTGGCCATCCAAAGTTGCGCTTGGTCAAAGTTCTTACTGAAAGCCATCTCGTTCTTTTCTCCAGTTCCGGCAACAGTACTCTCCTTCAGCTGGCTGTCTACGGATTCACCAAAGAGGAATTCGCAAGCCGAGTCAATCGTAAGTCGGAAGAACAGAGTTTGGATCTCTGTCTCTTTCGTCCACCCATCACTCCCCACTGGCAGGACTTTCATGAGATTCTGCACATGACGCTCCTCCATGTCGAGGTCGGAGATCTGTTCGCGCACGAAGTTGGGTCGAAGCAGGGCTCTGCTGTGCTCCCACTTCTTGCCGTCTTGCACGAAGATACCGTCACCGAGAGTTTGTCCCATATTGCCGCGTCTGGCAGGGCCAAGATCAAAGTCCTGAAACTGTGTCGCGAGTAGGGCCTTGATGTTCTCCGGATCCTCCGTCATATGCAATGTCTGACCCAGGATGTTGAAGGTGTAAGTAGTACATTCGCGGCCAGTAAGCTTGTTCATATCTGCCTGGCGCTGAAGCAGAAGGTCCGGAAAGGTCTGGGTCTTGTCGGCTGCGAAGGCCTGGCGAGTGCCTTTGAGGCCCAAAAAGCCAGAGCCTGGGTGTGCTGGGGCTGGTTGGCATCCCAGTTCCTTCGCTTTGGCTGTTGGAAACGTCAGCAGTGCTGTTTGGGTTGGGGAGCTGTGGACTGCGCACCAGCGTGTCGCCGGTTCTCAACAATCACAGACGCTATCTTATAGATAGCCAAAGCTACTAGTGCCCATACTGGGAGGAGGAAAGAGTAATGCATAATGTCAACTCTCCTCGTTGGAAAGGCACTTCAGCGACGGGTCAGGAGGGCTGTAGGGCAAGGAAAGATGGATGAAGGGAAGGCAAGAGGAGAGTACTGAACAAACGCGCCGCGACGCTACTCCCACGTCTTAATGAGAGCGGTCGTACGGTAGACTTGTAGATGTCCTGCGAGCCCTACGATGACGGAGTGACAGATCGCCGTCGCACTCGCTTGAGCGGGGGCGGAGGAAACAGGACCTACTGAAGCGAGGTGTAGTCAGTGGTTGGTAATACGAATATGCGCGAGGTGTAAGATTACAGGTCAATACTTAGATTTCGGAGAGAGAAAGTACGGGGCGAGCCGTGATTGGAGGAACATCACACACTAGCGACACTACTCGGATTAGTCTAAAAGTCATAGGTCCGGTCTTGTGCATTACATACCTTACACACATCAAACGTCGGCAGCGGTGTAACCTTGGTGCCGACGGAACGAAGGTTGCACACCTGCTCAGGTGTATCATTGTGGTCAACAATCCTTCGAGAGCTGATCGTATCAGGGCGTGTCTCTAAACGATGCTTCTCGCTATTTTTCATCGGCACATGCATCTCTGCCCTACGCGGCATCCCATCGAACACACGTAAGCCAACCAAATAGCAGAGTCCGCCTGATGCAGTGGAACCTTGCACGATCGGTTAAGTTGCGACCTGGGGCCAAGAATGCCTTCCGCCTGGACAGACCGGTGTGCGCGATCCCGCTCGCGGCAATATAGTCATGGTTTTGTGCTGCGAGGCCTGGCAACAAAGGACATTGCCGTTATCTCCCCGAGACCGTAACAGATCTTGTGCTGCTACTTCTTACTATAGGGCTAGAAAGCTTTAGCTATCTAGAGCTAGCAGGAACGTCTTCTTAAGATAGTCTGCTCCTAATCCGATTACTAATAGACGCCTCTAATCCTTAGTCCGCCCTAAGAAACCAAGCTATATAATCTTTGTTACTATACTACTATAAGGTAGGGAGGTAGTTGTTAGACGTTTTGAGCGCTATAATAATGCACGGCGTTGGCCGTCGGCGGTAAGACTAAACAAGAATGCGACGTACGTTCGCCGCTAAAAACGACAAGGAGGGCCAGCCCCGACAAGCTCGTAAGCGAACAAGGACCACTATTTGCCTGCCACCTTAGGCGATAGGGGCCGAGATGGTGTGCGCGAGCTCTGGACTGTCTGATTCGAATCGGTACATTGTAGTAGGTGATATGGGCGCGAATGGGCTGAGTGAGAATCCGAGGTGGGATCTTGAGGCCTCGAAGGAATCGGCGAAAGCGAGGAAGAATCTGTGCATAAGGAGATCGTTGTGGCAGCAGGACCGTATCGTAGAAATAGGCAGATTCAAAAGCAAGCAGAGCTCTGCCGTCCATGTACGCTTGCTCGAAGTATTATAGCTTGTTGACCTTCCCTAGCTCCGCAGTGCCAGCGGTCATACTCTTAATAGCAAACTCGCGAGCAGCTCGTCCCCAAAACGCACGCTTCTCCCATGTTGGCTCCACACCGCCACGCAGTGCCCGCACCGGTCTTTACATCGGATCTGAACTCCTCCGGTACATCAGCCATGACGGGCCCCTTGAGCTCGAGGGAGGCATCATCCAGAAGTACGGACGTACACCCATCTGGTAGAGTGGAAGGCGATTCGCAGGGATAGATAAGACCACAGCACATATCCATAAGAGCCTTCGCGCAGTGCTTGCCCAACACACTCACGTAACTTCCATCCTTGAGTGATGGTTCGTTCTGGTATGTATTTGTGATTTTCGTCAAGAACAAGCCGTATGGAATTGTTGCACAGAGCCGGGGTTGCTTGCTGGTTGGCTGCCAGAGACTCCGCATCTTGCAGAGTCCTGTTGATGCTCGATTGGCCGGACCATTGGAGACTATGGCTCTGTCTATGATACGTGGGATGTCCAACCCGGTATCCGCTTCTGTAGGCACGAGCTCGGTCACGTTGACCTGGATGGCGAATTCCTGGAGCCTTAGCGAGACGGTTTGCGCACAGTTCTGGCAATGGGATGCTGGTTTGCATCGCGTAAGAGCGACTCATTGATGGCACTTGGTCGAATGCCGAAACCAAGGTGGGTGTAAAGGAAGGCCGAGGCGTGACTCAAGGTAGTCAAGAGGATTGTCAAAGCAGGCTTCAGCACGTCGGGCATTGTCTTGGATCTGTGTAATTGCTGTACTGTAATGCAATGGTATGTGTATGTTCTTCTACGCTGCGGCGTGCCTATATCATCTCAGCGCCTCCATGCAGATCTGTACGTTAATCTACTCCTCCCCCAGGCGTCCCACGGAAGAATTCGCCATGCGGACGCCTTGCGCCAGCGCCTTCCGAGCTCCTTCGATGGGTCTGAGGCGGTACTGAGGCACAGCATGTTGTCGGCATGACCAGCGTCGATAGCATTTGAGAGCGGAGTGGGACAAAGTCTACTTCGGAGCTCAGCAAGCGAAGAGGATAGTTGCAGAAGGTTTTCCATAGATAGCTGGCCAGGGAAGCTCTGAGCTCCGCCCGCATGATGATGCTTTTGCCAAGCCGAACTTCGGAGCTCTCAGTGTCTTGTCGAATCCAGCGACAAATCTCAGAAACCGATGCGCTACTGCTAAGGGCTCGTGTGGACTGCCAGAATGCTCATCGTGAGCTTAAGGTGTCGAGATAGTGGACCGGGAGAGGAGCGCTGCAGCAAGCCTCGTGTGAACCAGATCCTGAACTATCGGGCATCTCCAACCAATACGGGCTCGGATGAGCAGACAAAGCGCAATACAACATATTCAGAGGCCGCAATGCCATTGAAGAGACTGGATTTACCTCCCCGGATAATGCGATAAGATGGAAGTCTTGGGTGGAAGGCGGGAACGGTCAAGGCACGTGGAAGGAGCGCTCGGTGATACTTCGGTACACTGCAGATTGAAGTATATATTTTGAGAAGTGTGTTCGGAAATGTTGACCACGGGGTATCGCTAAGGAATAGATCTCTTGCCTGTACGTGACACTCTTCACACTCCAAAACCCAACCCATATACTAATAATGCGTAGTTTACCAGAAATCTTCGTAACGGTCCCCACCACGTGGCATTCTCAATATTTGGAACCCTATGTGAGATAACTCGCATCTCACTTTTGCTTTTTCTTTTGCAGTTTCAAAGGAACTCCAATCTTTAACGGATACTGATCTATGATTGGCTCGGGGGCAGCCGCCGCTAAGCCAATTCCAAAAACCAGGAAGATCTTTCCAGGTTACATCAATCAGCTCTTTTCCACAACCTACTGCTTGACACATATCCCATCCATCGTACCACAACAAAATATGGCAACCTCGCGATGTCGCCGATTAGGACTGTTTACGACGGCTATGGTCGCTCGGAGAATGCATAAGACTGACTACCATGGGGCGCAGTCCTGACGACGAACCTACTCTGGCGCCTACCGCTATAGCAATCCAGCACCGCCGAGGTCGGGATCCAGCACCGCCGAGGTCGGGAAAACCCTTTTCAAAGAATCGAGGCACCAAGTACTTGAGCGTGGAGCGGATTCGTTTGCGGCGCTGTCCTGAGGACTCGTGAACCTTCCGAAGTCTCGGGAAGAACTTTCTGGGTCTGGTCATCCTCCCAACCCCGGGCACTTTCACCACATCGCCCCCTGCTCATGTGTAAAGTCCTTGTGGCAGCGGTGATGCGTCCCGATCAAGAACCATCTGGAACTCCTCGCCATCTCGCAGCACCGTCAAGCTGACCTCGATATCGATCGTCTCTTTCTGCGACCGGAGGTAGAATGCCCTCCTCAGCACACGCTGCTTCGCGAACTGACAACGGCTCCAAAGCAGATAGTAACGGCTATCTCCCTCTTCCTAGTCTTCGTCATCTTTCGATGTCTCCAGGGAGACTGTGTGGGTAGAGTTCGAGCGCCGCACACTGGTACTCTTGCAGCACATCCCCGTACTGTCAAACTTGCATCTTGCTCCTGTATCGCCTACCAGATATCTACCGTCGCCTCATGCAGTCCACGGATGCTTGACTGCTTTGAGTTCCGAATGAATGTTAAGTGTGCATGGCAACCACATATCCCGAAGACCCAACCTTGCTTTTAAGCAGCCATATTGCCTACCAGATGCTTTCAGCTGGCCAAGAGATTGAAGTATGTAGGGCGGTCAGATACCCATCTCGCATGGGATTGGCGCATATGTATAGCGGCGGCTCGAGCAAGGAAATGGCATTTCCTGTCAACATCCCCATACTGTCAACGTCGTCTTATGCTCATATGTTGCCTACCAGACCCCAACCCAGACCCTTCCCGCTGCTAAATGTTGGCACACGGCGTAAGTGGGATCGAGTCTTCAAGCTATCGTCAAGCTATGGCTCTGTCTGCATCCTCGACAGTCAAAATCGAATCGAGCTCCCATATCGCCTACCAGACCCCTTTCCAGTCTATCAGCGTTGATGAATGCTTGTAACATGGCGTAAGCGAGAACGAGTCTTCGGAGCTATGGCTCAGTCAATATCCCTGACAATCAAAGCAGTTTCTTGCTCCGGTATTGCCTACCAGAGACCTCCCCAGACCTTTTCGCTGCTGAAGTGTTGGTACACCACGCTAGTTGAGATTGGAGCTGTCGCTCCTATGTCTTGCCCACATCTCCCTATCTCATGATAGTTTCACGCCGCGGTATTGGCTACCAAACGCCTATCTACAGTCTTGGAAGCGGTGAATTTTGCACATCATGTGTTTCTTTGGTGGGTTGACGGTGGACTTGTTTTTGTTCTGTTGAAGGTATGTGATACAACCGAATATGCCATCGGAATCGTGGGATTGGTAAGGTAGTACTCAAGGTCGTCTTGCTCAATGGGTGTGAATACACGGGGACCATTTCGCTTCCACACCAATCTTCTATTCTGCTTTCACCACCTGCGGTGCAAGAGAGTTGCATGAGCGTAAGGAGTCGGCCATGAGAAATACTCCTCACGCAGTACGTCTACATCGGCACTTTTGAGACCTCAACGGAGATCAGATCGCGTTCCTACTTGGCTAGCTGTACCGCCTATCGCAGATGGTTCGCTATATTGGAGCGACCGCACGTGGCTTTCGGAGCTTATGACTATCCAAACGTTTCCGTTATCTTGCCAACGAAGCCCTCTAATCCTGCCACACCCTTCTCACCGCGCTCGTGTCCCCCATACAGACCTGGCCCACCTCCTGGCATGACTAGAATTTGATCGCCAGACAAGAGAAATTCCTTCGCAGCGTCGAACTTGAACGTAACAAGCAAGTTCGGTGCTGTGATAGCGCCGGCCACGTGTACGGGTGGAGCTGCATCGAGCGCTTCAGACATGTCGTCAAAGCTGAAGCTTTCTCCGAAAGACGCATCTGGCGGCAAGCCGTCGGATTCGCCCTCCGTGGTGTCCCTGCCATTCGCCTCGTGGAGATCTTGGCGGACTTCCGGAGAGTCGGGAACCCTCGCTGAGACAATCCTTGCGGAAGCACGCACACTTGCGATATAGACCACGACATGGTTGCCGACCGCCAAGCCCTCGAGGTCTTCGCGCTGAAACTCCGCGACGAAGGTCCGGCTGGCGACTGGTTGCACTTTTGTCAAGACCATGCCTTTGCGAACCCGAGCAAGTGACCCATTCGCGCTACCATCTTCTGGTATGATCGCCAGCGTTCCGACTTGGTCTGCCAGTAACGAGTGTACGGGCAGGCGAAGGTTACGAATACTGCTGACCTTGACCCGACGCCATTCTTGACCAGATAGCTGCAAAAAGGGGGACTGCGAAGGACGCAGAGCTCCCGGGAACGATCGCGACGTCGGCAGATGTGTCGACAGCCTCCGCGCAGGCCGTTCGTCCGAATCCTCGGAGTCATCGAGGTGGTCGTGTACGGAAAACGGACCTACGACCAAGCTGTCTCCGACAGAGATCTGACCAATTCGCAATCGGCCAGACACCACGATGCCGTCAGTCTCCGCTTTGGCGTAGATGTCCTCAATATTGAAGAGAGGGTCGTTTTCTCCGCGCTCTATAGATTGTTCTGTGCTGCTGTATTCGGCCCCAGTATACTGAGCAGGAGTTCCTGGTAACGGAAGCTCGTGGATCAAAGCATGCAGAGTCGGTATGCCAGTGCCTTGCACTACGCTCGTCAAAACAATCGGCACGATTCCAAGCGGGTCGTTCAATAGAGGCAGACACGCATTGTACCCTGCTTCCATTTGCGTTGGACCGAGCCTTTGTAGCTCCTCAGGCACACCGCCACCTGGCAGAATAGTCGGTTTCCTCCCGGAGGCCTTCAGGGTATCTAAGACCTTACTGAGAGTCCTCTTGAGGCCAATACGAGACGCCAAGTCCAGTTTCGTTATCACAACCACAAGAGGCAGCTTCAGCCTCAGACACAGGTCTAGCTGAGCACCCGAAAGGTCGATTTCTGATACTGACCCGCCTAGGCTTTGCTGAGAAGCATGCGTGTTCCCCGTTTGATCGGTTTGCTCATCAGCAGCTGTATCGTCCGCTGGTACACAAAGAAACGTCCAATGAGGAGACCAGCCGACTAGACTCCGGACTGTCGTTCGTCTGTATCTTGGGTGCCCAGCGGAGTCGGATATGAAAGCAAGTCGACTGCCTGCTGATGCCACATGTACATCTATCCAAGAAGCGACGTTCGCAGTGGCGTAGTTGATCACCGAAACCTCACCATGGCCCGAAACCTCACCAGCACCCGAAACCTCACTACTGCGCGAGTCCTGATAGCCGAGCAGTTCTTGGGTCACGCTGCTCGTAATCCCGGACATCCTCTCATGACGGTGTTTGAGCATGCTAAGTCGACTCTGGCCGCGACCATTGTCAAGCGTAGAAGTTGTAAGCGTTCCTAGTAACGAAGACTTTCCGCACATGGTGGGACCCGTCAACGTAATGCGTAACTGCTCCGTTGCTGAAATCTCCGGAGCCTGGGCGACTGTTTCCAGGATCTGTATAGGGGGCTGAGCGGCTAGCGACGGAGTCATAGCTTGGAGATGGGGCTTGATTAGAGCTTCGGCGACAACAAGCTTGCCGGTACGCCGTAACCGTTGCATATCAACAGAACCTGAAGCAGCATCCTCGACCTGTTGGCCATCGTGTCAGTAGAGTGACATCCCAGCACGGCGTACACGCCGCCAAGGTACTGTATTTCCTGGCGGCCGCAGCAACTTTGTGCTCAGATAGTGGGGAAGTACAATTTACGTACCCATTCGCATTCTCCTACAGCCTCCTTTCGCAGGACTTCAACTGTACATCCCAAGCAACCTGCCATGGCACGCAGGTTGTTCAAGCTTTCCTGTAGCTCGTCTTCTGCGAGGCCCACTAATGTACCATCGTCGGACACACCTATCTCGTAGAGGGCGCCCTGACTTTCCTCCAAGCCGTGCAGTAACTTCGCAGGATGCTGTGGAGCCTCCAGCTCTGGTAATGCTTCCGGCAACGAGGGCAATATGATATTCGTAGCAGAAGACGTGTGATGGGGCGAGGACTGTTGCAGTCTCCAAAGGAGCTGCGTTGTGAGCTGCTCCAACCTGTGCTGTCTGCTTTGCTGGGTTGTGGCAGTCGGAGGCATAACAGCGCTTCCCGGCTCCAGTGCAGACTCGGAGACAGCGCGACTGGACGGCGTTATGCCATACTTCGAATGCTTAGATCCCGAGATATGACTCCCAGTACTAGTCGAGCGGAACTTCCGCCTCGGTCGAAGTAAAAGATGCAACTTGTACTCCACTGGGCCCTGTTGCGGTTCCGCCTCAAGGCGCATTACCTTTCGTGATGCAGCGAGGCCAGTTGACGAGCTGTGGTGACCATTGCTGCCGCTAGCGGAGGTGTCAGACTCGCCGACTGGAGCTTGTCCATTGCCGTCTGCTTCATTTCCCTGTAGCCAAGGAGACTCCACCCTGGGCGGATCGGCTTCATATGTGAAAATCGATGCCATTCCTGCGACGATGATGGCTACCTTGCGATTTCAAAGCGGGTGCCCACAGCTCCGACAAGAAAGACTCTTGTTGTAGAACTTGAGACCTTGAGTCACAGAATATCTGAATAGATCCAGCAATATCGATCAGATGTATCTTCCTTTCGATGGAAACGATCGAGCCAAGTTCCTTGATCGCAGAGAGAGAACTTCAGAACACCAGCATGTACCTTGGTATGATCTTCATCTCTTTAGTATAGGTTTTATGTGGTGCACTTTTCGTAAAGACCGTGTGTTGGTATGTGTGTGTCTTCTTTGGAATAATGTAGACATCAGGACGGCCATTTTGATAGCGTATGTGTTCGGGTACTGTTGTTGTATTGCCGTAGGTGGGCAGGAGCTACTTCCTCAGGGCGAAGGCAGTCATGTTGCTGATCTGTGGTTCTTTGCGAATGTATGGTATGCTCTTACCAATGTCTGTTCAGGTGTTCGATTCGGAGTGACGATGAGGGAGTGGGGATGCAGTGATGAGTCAGTCAGTCAGCCAGTCACATGACAATGCTGCACGGACCACTTACGCGACTTCAGATCATGCACCGCGCCTCAAACCATCACTTTTTTGAATTTCTACTTCTGCCGCGGTTTACCGAGATAGGGAATGCAAGTATGCCAGGAAGAACATACTCTTTCGACTTTCATACTGTCTGATACCCATTGGACGAAGTGGAACGGGACCGTCGATCGACACCACCTTAGAAACTGGTCGAGCCAAGCCCACGGAATCTACGGCGCGTGGCTGCAAGCATCTCCATCCCCAGGATTGCGGTAAGGATGCATTGGATTCCGCGCCGTTTCTTTTGGTGAAGATCACCTGATGAGCACCTGAAAGTGGAAGCGCGACCGAGTGACTTTGGAACTGAACTGTTCACTGCATCCGTGAGCGGAGGTTAAGGTTTGGGAGAGCTGTACGCCTGAATTTGGCCCCCAATCGAGCAGCATTGCGTGGGTCTATTCGCAGATGCGCCGCAGCGCCGGTCAACTGGCCGAAACATGCAGGAGGCACGACTCATAGAGCCACTATGTATAATGTGCGACATTTGGCGTTTACTGATTCGCTGTGTCGTTTATTCTAACTAGCGAGAAGCGCGGACCGGTCAAGGCAAGGTTCCATGCGGAACCCTGTTGATGCTGACTCCCCAATTTGAGTTCTAGCCCATTTGGAGCGGCTTGCATGGCCCTAACAAACGTGCGTCACGCGAAGGGCACGCAGCACACTATTCCGTAGACATAGCAGATCGGCATCATCTCCAATGGTACCTTCAAAGGCCCAACTCTCTCATCGGAGAGACCGAACTTGGCGGGCGGGTCCTCATCGATCGATTCCAAGTGATCAACGTCCTTTTTCAGTGCACTTCTCGCGATCATGATGCTGCAACACGGTTGTTGATGAGCGTTCGCAGACCGGACGGAAGCATGATAGCGATTTCCCGAAGCCAGGACTCTCTTTCCCGTACGAATCGCTGGCATTTAGTTGAGAGCTGCAGATCGCAGACTTCCCCATGCCTTGGAACTTGTTGTTGTAGGCAGTGTTATGCTTGACATCTCATCTACCTCTCTTCTGACTGTCTTCGCTGCTTGGTACATTTGTCGTGTGCCAGATGTCCGTTTCGCGCTGTCGTCCGTGTGAACTCTGCGCCACATTTGGGGCAGTATGACTTGGAGGCAGTGCCAGACTTCTCCCTTTGATGCCTGAGGAGGTTGCTGAATGTCGAAAATTGCCGCCCATTACAACCATGCTCCCAGCATTGAGGCTTTGGTCGGTTGTTGACAACTCCGATTGCCTGGTCACTACCCAATGGCTTCGCCAACACCTCGTTGCTTCCGACGAATGGGGGTGGGTAGCTCATGCTGTGACTCGACGGATACAGCTGTGCAGATGGGGGTGACGTTGAGTATGGCTGATGGTACGGTCCGGATTCGTACGGATGCGGTGATCTGGTGGGAGTGAGCTCGGGCTGTAGACTGACCACAACATCTTCAACGACTGACCTTGAGTTGTAGGATGGCATCGTGGCGGCACTAGAGGTCGAGCCTAGGTGAGGCGATGGTAGCGGACTTTGTGTGAGACCGCTGATGGACGGGATAGTCGGGCCAGACGCCATTGAGTATGGGTTGCTGGTTGCACTATCGTACGGACTACTTATGCGTCTGTAGTCTCGCCCGTAAGATTGACTGAGTCTACTGCTTGGGAGCTCAGAGTGCCGTCTGTTGCTTATCGCAGCTTCTGGTACAGTCTTGCTTTGATACAAGGCTGGGCTGGAAGACATTGTTTGCGTGTATGCGGAAGACCCGCTCGTTATCGAAGGCTGCGACACCTTCAATGGCGGGATATAGTTCTGATCCATGCTGTAACCTGCTTGGCATTAGCGACGTAATTGAGGGGCTTATCGGTAGAAGGACGTACTACTGGGCTCTGTATCATACAAAGAGGATCCGTACTGAGAAGGTAAGAGGAACCCAAGCGAGCTGTTGAGCCTGTCAGCTGAGTCACGGTTGGGGCCTCTCAACGCTCGTACCTCATCTCTGCTGAAGTGGTAGGCTGCGCGAAGGTGAAGTCTGATGCGCTAATACCCGTGGTCACGGGCTCGTCGGTTGCGTCAACGGAGACTGTCGGTACACCAGAGTCTGACCGCGGCGGAGTGGGAACCGTCCACGTCGGAAAGGGCTCGATTGACGACTCCGGAAAGATAGGGTGAGGTTGCGGAGAGTGCTGAGGTGTGATCCACTGTATACCAGACGTCGTCGGGATCGATTGAAAGTCGACTTCGTCCGATTGCTCAAGAGCGAGCTGTTGGAGACGATCTGCCTGGGAAGCGGAAACAGATCTGGATCGCTCAGAACTCCGTTTTCGTATACCACCGCGATTGTCGACGGAGTGAACAGAGAGATTGCTGTTTGTGCGAACACGCTGAGGTTGCACCGAAGACTGGAGATGAGGTGAGTCCATGACCAGAGACACTTGACGGGCTGTAGACAAGTGCTGAGAGGAAGTCCTTACTTCGAAGGTTACTCGAGCCACGGGATCAGGATGGTGATATAAAACGGGAGACGATCACGACGAAACACATGAACCATCCCTAGGCCCCGCGTCAAGAGATTCCGATCAATTTAGCACACCCTCTGCGCCTCGTAGGCTGGTAGGCACGTTATAAGGCCGACCATGAGAACCAACAGAACGCTATCCTGGGTAGGCCTAGTGTCACGTTGCTTAGTTTGACCCGAAGGATCACTCCCTGGTCGGGCACGCATCCGACCGTTTGTCGTGGGAGGACATAAAGCAGGGAGTCCTCTCCCGCCTCTCCACCGCAAGGCAGCAGTATTTGATAAGCTTCCAATCGTTGTTGACATGACAAAGCTTCTTGAGCCGGTGGTCTGGCTGTGCTTCGTATCGCGCGGGATGTCGTCCGTCCTCATGCTTCGACGAGAGCATGGTGCTCCTAGCCAGAGTCAAAGAGCCAAAGCTAGAGGACCTCTGAGTACAGTTATGATCTGCGAGTGCGAAGGCTGTCAGACTCCTCGTGTGTGTGCTGGTCAGCCCTCCGCACGACTGCGGCGGAAACGTCAATTGGGCATCTGCTCGAAGCGCACAGCGGCACGCCGCACGGCCACCACCGCAGGTCAGCCCCGTCTATACAGAGTGGAGTTGGGGCCTTTTAGGACCAGAAACGTTTCATGTCTCGCCATCTCACCGTCTTCGCAAAGCCAAACAGGCTCGAGACTTCGCAATCGGCGTCATGGGAAGATCTCCGGTTGCATGGCTGCGCCGCAAAGTCCACATGTGCAAGTGTACTCTAAATTAGTAGCCATGTGACAGGCCTGCGATGCCCAGAGCTGCAGCACGATTGTAGGAAATGATGAGCAGGGCTAAAATCATTATTGGCTCTCCACATCGCGAACGGGTTCAAGGGCTTCCGATGTGGTGCGTGCGCATGAGTTCTCCATTCGGTACCGACCGTTATCGACATCAACATCACCCTAGATTCTGTCGAAGGAGTAAGCCCGAGATAAAGACACCCCGATCGTTTTCATCGTTCGAGGAACCCACGCGCCGATCTGACAAGGTACCTCGTCGCAAGAGAATCCAAATAAGACCAGCCGACCGCCTGCTGTGAAGCTTCAGTGTGTGACCAGAGTGAGGCTGAGAGTGCGACGGACCACCAAGGTGCTCCACCACCTCTTGCCCTTCCGGTGTAGACTTGCGGTCTGATCTTTGGGGCCGTGTGGAGACCAGCAAATCATGCCACGAGCGAACAAGCATAGCCTCGAGATCTTCGCACGCGAACTTGCTTACTCACCTAGTCCACACCCGGTCTCTGACTCGAGACGCGACGCCTACCGTCGGCAATCTTATTCCGCCGCTAGCATAGCAACTGCTCTCGGCTGACATGGTTGCTCGACCACATGGGCCGACTGTGATAAGACCGTCTTCTGAGACGGACGTTACAGATTCCATGGGACCATGAGCAAGTGCCAACCTCGCAACCAGCGGACAAGATGCCACGACCATTGTTGAACTTCGGCTCTGCCTTGCCCTGGCTGGTTGCTACAGGAAATCGTGGGGTGACAACGCCGGATGCAGTAGGCGCAGTCGCAATAGTGTCAACAAATGTCATTATCCGAGGCTTTGAACTGATTGCCAGACCCCTCTCAAAGGAGAGGTAATCAACCACCTGATAAACTCGAAAAAAACCGACCAACTACCTAATAAACTCGGTCTTAGTATTGGAAGCGGTAGTAGCGACGTAGTAATATACTCTAAAGTAAATATAAGTAGTAGTATTACTAGTAGAGTATCCTCTTTACTAGTAAACTAGTTTTTACGGTTAGATAAAGCCTCTCCGAAGATATTACGTATATTCTTCGGCTTACAACTAGATATTTACTTCTAGTAGTAGTTATATAGTAACGACAAGGAACAAATATATATAATTAGTATACTAAAGATAAGTAGTATATACGCTTTTATTCGAAGTACTCGGCGTAGCTTCTAACGTAGTAGTTAGTACGTTGTCGTCGCTAAAGAGTAGGTTAGATTTAGTAACTTTAGCTAGCTATATCGTATATAGTATAAGCGACTAACTCGTATTACTTTACTATAGTAGTATACTACTATTGTCGAGTACTCTAGATATATTGTCGTATTGTAATACTATAATAGTAGGCTTATATTTACTCTACGACAATACTAAGCTACTAATAATAGGACGAGTTTCTTTAGTTTACTTAAGAACCTCGCTATTCTTTTACGAAGAGTCCTTATTATTATAAGTAAGTAAGTAAGCAATTAGTCTACCGGTTAGATATTAGCTTATTATATATATTAAATACCTTAAATAATAGCTTGCCGCTTATCGTACTACCTCTACTATAGACGACTTCGAAGATGTCGATATCGATACTATCGTTAATTAAATAGACCGAGAGTTATTATACTTACCGTTACGAGCTCCTACCGGTAGTTTTACGTCTATACCTACGCCTAAGGAGGACGAGGATAATAAAGAAGAGCCTATACTGCCGCCGTAGTAATAATAATAATAATAGTAGCTAGCGTAAGATAAGGACGAGGATAATAAGGAGTATAAAGAGTAGGTAGGGTTTAGTAAGGAGGGCGGTAATAAGGAGGGTAGTAATAAGGATAATAATAATAAAGGGTTTACGAGCTTCGGTCCTATTTAACTATATATACTTACTTACTTACGTTTACGTTAGATATCCGGCTAACCGTATTATAGTCTATTAAATAGTAAGCTAAAGAGCCTAAAGAAGGCCGTACTAGTACTAGTACTAGTACTAGTACTACGTCGTCGTCGCGAGCGTCCGGATATCTACGATATCCCTCGAGATAAGTCGCCGCTACCTTATTATCGTAGTTTATAGACAATAGCTACAACGGTAGTAATACTACAACTACTACTAGCGCTAGCGCTAGTACTAGTTAACTATAGTAGCTATCCTACTAGTACGCGTTCGTAGTTTTACCTTTCGGCGTAGGCCGGTAGTTTCTATAAGACTACTACTACTACGTAGTTTACTACGCTCCGAGATAATAATAAGCGGTAGCGGTATTCGTACGTTAGTAGGATTAAGGAGGTAGCTAGTATATTAGAGGTAGTAACGCTAGCTTGTTGTCGCTACTATAGCCGTACGACGTATAGGAGGTATACCGCTACCGCTTATAGGACGTTCGATAGCGCTAATAGTAATAATAAGTACTCGCGTTACTAGTAGGCTCGTAAGCCTTATATACTATAGATAGTCTTCTTATATCTAGCTTATAAGCTATGTAGCTTATAAGCTACGTACGAGTAATATCTACCTTCTTCTTAATACTAATACTAATACTAATACTAATCTATCTTCCTATACTCTTAACTATTAACTCCGGCGGTACGGTAATACGCTAAGGTAGTAGGTCTTATTATCGCTCGTATTCTAAGGGGTACGCTCTTACTATAAGGGTCCTTCGTCGTATATAAGTAGTATTCTACTAGTTCGGAGTAGTAAAGGAGTTAGAGTTAGAGTTAGTATTTTAGAGTAAATTGCCTCTCTATCCCCTTAATACGAAACCTCTATAGTACGCGTCGTAATCTATATTATTACGCTATATAGTATCGCAATATATATATACTACGTATAATAGCGAACTACGTATTAAAACGTTTAGCTATACTATTAGTAAAGAATAAACTAGGTCTAGTATAATTCTATTATAGTAGTTAAAAGATATCCGCGCGTAAATATAGCCGCGTATTTACGCGGATACTTCTATAATTCTATACTATACCTTCGATATAGGAAGTATACCTTACCTTACAATTTCTTAGTAAGCCTATATAATTAAAATAGGCTACGTAGGCTTACTAGGTAAGCCTACGCGATTAAAATAGACTACGTAGGCTTACCTACATCGCGTAGTCTTACTAAGGTAAGCCTACGTAGCTAACTTTTAATCGCGTAGGCTTACTAAGGTAAACCTACGTAGTAGTAACTATCGCGTAGTCTTACCGATAGCGTACTATAACTTATTAAGGCTTAGTATATTATATAGCGACGATAACACAATAGGGAAGATCTCTAAGAAAACGGGCTAAAATCGCGGAGATAATAGAAATATCCCTAAAACAATAGTTAGTTTTTAAGCTACGTAGGAGCGACTAGTAAGTAGATACTTATATAGAGATAAGAACCGGACTACGTTATAATAAGTCTATATATATAATCGTATCTACTATATCTATATCTATTAGTATATTATTATCCTCTTACTTTAGGTCTACTAGAAGACTAGCTAGAAATAGCGAGCCTATCGCCTATAAGATATCCTCCTTGTCGTCTACCTCTTCGCTATCTATATTCTTATCTAATAGCTTATATACCGGTAGCGACAAAGGTATATATATTGCGGTATCTTCTATAGCCTATATAAGCTTATAATAATAGAAGCCTATAGATAGTATAAGTATAGGGAAACCGGCCTTACTAGAGCGGTAGAGTCGTAGGTATTTTAAAGATAACCTCTAGAACTTAATCTTCCGCTCGTTCTATATCTTTACGACGTCTATTACGCTAGGTCCGGTAAGCGTTATCTAAGACGGATTTACCGATAGTAATATAGGGACCGGTACGTTATCGAATTAGTCTAGCTAGTACAACTACCGGTAGTAAGGATTAAGTAGCGGCTACTCGATATCTACGCTACGGTAATTATTAGAGACCGGTAGAGGTAAAGGCTTATTAATATAGCGATTAAAGATCGGTAGATCTTCTAGAGCCTCGTACTTATAGTTAACTCTACGTCTATAACTAGCTATAATTTGCTTCTACCGCGTAGTCTACTATTACGTTACTTCCTCGTATGTCTCTATCTTATCCGAAGGCTTAAAGCGATATAGTACGCTAGTCTTCTTACTAGTAGTATTCTCGAGGATAGCCTCCTTCTTAAAGACACGAAGAGTAGTAAACCTTCTATCGAGCGGAGCTAGCGCCTCCTTAGCTTGTCTAATTAGTATCTTATTATTACTATTATATTTACTAGGCTAGAGCTTATTACTACGGCTAGTACGTAATAACGGCTTCGCCTTTACCTTCGTATAGCTACCGAGCTCCTTTCGAATTATATTACGAGCGCGCTTATAATACGCTAGCTACTTAGCTCGCTCTTTCTCTTCCCTTACCCTAACTAGATAAGCTACCTCCTTCTATTTCTCTCTATCCTTATTCTTCGCTTACTTATAGGCGTTCTTAGTATAGAGTATACTACCTTTCTAAGCTATAGTAGTAAACTCTTAGTTTGTAGTCCGTTACTTATATTCTATACGAGCAACCTCTATTTTACTAAGATTATAAAAAGCCTATACGCCTTACTAAGCCTATAAAGTACCCTCTTCTATAAACGCTTCTATAATACCCCTCGTTAGCGATAATAATTTATACCCTTAAAGTAAACGCTTACCTAGGAAGTTACGTTACCGACTAAGCTTATAGACTGTATATAAAATAAGTTTAAGCGTAGGATTATATTGTCGCTCTAGTATTACTACTTTAGAAGGAGGCGGACTATCGATAAGCTCTATTACGGTATCCTAGATATATACTTCTTACTCGTCCTTCTACTTCTAGATAGCCTCGTAGTTAAGCGTACTATATTCCTTATAAAGGAAGGTAATAGTATACTTAGTATCTAGGGGACATATACTAGGCTTCTAGAAGCTAGTACGTACGTTATAGCGAGTAAACGTTATCTCCTAAATACCGTTAATAGCGTTTATAAACTCGGTAGTATTAAAATTAGCGATACCCTTACGAGTCGCTAGCTCTATAGCCTTCTAGTAATAGTACTTAAACGGCTAAAATAATACGACGTCGAGCGGCTATAGGAAGTACGAGGTATAAGCTAGAATAGTAAACAATCGGATCTTATAGTTAGTAGCGTACGTAATAAACTCTTTAAAGTTATAACTACCGAAGTTGTCGTATAGTAGTAGTCGCTACTAGCCTTCCTTAAGGTTCTTTCGTATTATCCGCTCGAAGTACTATATCTACTTAAAGGATAGGTTGTTATTTATATAACTAGACTCGCTCGTACCGACGAGAGTATTATCGCTTAAGTACTCGAACTAGCGCTATTATAGAACTATACTAGTAGCGATTAGTATTACTTCGATATACTCGCCTACTATACTTACTATCTCTATAGAGGTAACGTACTTACGATTCGTCTTACTTAGTAACTACGCTCTACGTTTAGTATCTATCGTAATAATCTACTACGTACCGCCAATACTAATACGAAAGCTAGTCTCGTCGAAGTTCTAAAGGTACTATAGTTTAATATCGAACTCCTTTAGAATAAGCTCGAAGCGATAGAACTAGTCCTTAATTATCTTAGGATCGTAAGCCTCCTTACGTTATATCTTAATCGGCTTCTACTTTACCTTCTTTAAGCTATATAACTTTAAAAAGCGCTTACTCTATATACGGCTTATACTATTAAAGTCCTCGCGACGGCTCTTATTTAAGTACCTTTAGATAAAGGAGTTAGCGACTCGAGGTATATTATCGAGTATAACTAGTATACTAATCTCGTCGCGCTATACGATATATAGCTTTAAGGCCTTACGCTAGTTACGACTAAGCTATAAGTTATTTAATAGCCGCGCCTTTATACTATCGTTATAACTACGCTAGCGACGATTTAGCTTCTAGTAGTCTATATTCTTCTTATTCGTCTAATATAGTATACTTATCTTACCTTCTAGCTCTTTATACTTATCTAAGTACTCTTATATTATGTCTATAACCTTCTATATCTCTACTTCGTCGTATTCGTAAGACGTAAGCTTTACTACCTTAGTCTTCTAACCTCGTCCGGACTTTACTTTAATTATAATAGGTAGCGGCGATAGGGTATAGCGATAGTAAGGGATAGGTAGCGACAACGAGGTATATAATAGATATAAATATAAGGTAGATAGATTTATTAAGTGGTTGTCGCAAAAAAACCGAGTTTATTAAGTAGTTGTTTACCTCTCCTTAGAGAGGGGTCTAGCAATCAGTTCAAAGCCTCGGATAGTACGAGCGCTTGACGGCTAGGGCTTAAGGGTTTTTGGGTACCGCTGAATACTGGAACAGCTTGCCGGCTTGTATCAAAGATCAGCATTCTGCAGAAACTGATTGTCACAATGCGTCAGATGTAGTTCTGTGGTACTCGCGATCCAGACGCACTCGAAGCGAAGCTACAAGACCTTGTTCACCTTCGAGAAGCACCACACAGGAGCCTCATGCATGCCTCACACCAGGACCACGGCCAGCGAGCATCGCAGCACACATAAAGGCCCAGCTTTGCTCTTGGGACCCGATGCCATCAAAGTCGCGAACCTCCGCGCAGCCTCAAGCTCACCCGGGGCTATGGACTATCCGCCAGCCGTCGCATGCCGATGACATTTGGGCACCCAGATAGACTTGGCTGCATCTGTGCGTACACTAGGCATCACGGAGTTAGTCCTGGGTTGTTCGACTCCCGCCTGATTGCTATCTGTAGCATTGACTCTGTTACTTTATGCAGGTCTAGACGGCGCAGCCTTGCACATATGTACCCCGCAAATTTGGTGGAGGCACAGCAAGCTTACAGTATTATTAGGCAGCCTTGCATGCAGCGTGGGAGCTTGAACATCGACCCCGCCATAAGCAATGACCAGACGAATATATCAATCGTATGCTTTCTGATCGGCCGAACAAGTTAGCAAGCCCGTCACCAAGATCGAACGTCTTCGAAGCGTTTGCACCGATTTTTCTGGAGCCTGGAGACTTGAAAACGCGGACTCTGCGGACGTTTACAGATTCGGCAAGGCTGAGAATCGATGTCCGCGTTTCGAGCATGCCAAAGAGACCCGATGGCTTAGACCAGAACCACCAGGCTCTCCGAGATACCATCCCACGCTAGCTTTCCGCTCGCATCCTGCAAGTGCGTTAGGACGGTCACTAACGCGGTCGCCCATCGCCGGCCACATGCCATGCATGCTATCTGAGCTCCCGGTAAGTTTGCTCAGCCGCAAGTCGCCTATTCTGGGGAGACACTCGTCGATAGTCGCGGGAGTAGACTGCACACTGCTGCAAGCCATACTCGGGGCCATGGGGTGCGGTATCAGGTAATGAGGCTGGGTGCTGAGTCGATGGATATAAGTCTTCCTTAAAGCGTGGACATGTCCGTATGTTCCTCTATCCTACCCTGTTCCCCCCTGCAACAGCCTTCATCCAGTCTTTCCATAACGCAATGCCGCCAGCACGGTGTAGCATGTCCGTCACCTTGATGAGCTGCCTCATCTGGTCCTTGGTGACTTTCAGGCTTGTCACAGCACATACTCAGCTCGACCCAGCCATCCAAATCCGCACACCGATCGGAACATCTGACGTGGAGGTCATTCACGCTGTCAGACGAGAGATCGCAGCTGCGTCCATTACGAAACAAGATCAAGATCTCAGTGTCAACACAAAACTGGACAAAAGCTGGGATGGGGCTATATTGTTGCAGCTGTAAGTCCTGTCTTGTACTTCTCTTAGCCATCAGCATCCGGGCATACTCTGACGGTCAACATCCAGAGACGGTGACCACTCATTCAACAACACCGGTGTCTCCGTCAAAGCAGGCGTCGAGGTCATTTGTACCACATGCTATATCAAAGGCTACGCTAGTGGAAGGCTTTCCATTCCAACTTACACCAACATTTCCATAGCCATCGATGATGTGGAAACCGACTTCGTGAACGACACACAAAACCTCGCATCAGAAGTCGCCAACTACTTCGCGGACTATATCCAGAATGCAGCCGACAAGGTCGGTGAAGATATACTTGCGTTGGACTTCGACGTGCAGGACTACGTGGACGACCTCGAGCTGCCAACTTTTCCCTACAACTTCTCCATGAACGTTCCAGCGATGAATGATACTAGTCTCCACTTCACCTTCGAAGACCTCGAACTCTACATGCTCGTAGATACCCAACTCACTCTTGGCGCGACATACACACTGAACCTCTACAAGTCCGAGGGCCTGGGTGGCATCGACGTCAGCCCCGATCTGAACATCGGCGTCACCTTTAGCATTGACCTTATCCTCCACGTCAATGGCGAGATCGATATCAGCAGTGGCTTTCACATCGGACTGGAGAACCTCGACATTGCAATAGCGCTGTTCGGCGATGATGTGTCGAGTATCTCACAGTAAGTCGCCCCAGAACTCCAGTATGGTGATACCTCAGGCAAGACTAACCCCTTCAATAGTAACGGTAGTCGCTTCGAATTCCTACCAGTTACCATCCAGAGCGCAGGCGTCGTGTTCACAGCAACCCTGCGCCTAGGCATCCATGCCGGCATTGCTCTCGGCACCCCTCAAGATGTCACTATCGACGACATCCCACTGTCAATCCCATCCGTCGGCGGTGGCATTGATGTCGGCGTATGGGCCAACGTTGCTGAGTTGATCACCAACGTCACGGCCCAACCAGAGAATACTACGTGTGAGCTCGCAGTGGCGCAATACTACCAGCTCGCAATAGGCGCTACTGCTGGCGCCACCGTCACTTACGATACGCATACATGGGGACCGGTACCAGCCACGTCCATCCCTATTTTCTACACTGAGATGGACGCCGGTTGTGCCATCAAGAGCATTCCAATGGCTACTCCGGCACCGAATGCGACGTACGCTATGGCGCGAAAGCGGCAAGGGATGACGACTACTACAATCTCCACGACAGCCACCTACACAGGCGTGAATTGCCTTTCTTCTGGGCCAGTGAATTGCCCAGTTTCGCTTCAGAATACCACGCAAGCCACCAGGACCTCGACCCTCGTCACCGCTGTACCATCCGGTGTCATTGCGACGTTCCCTGCCACAAACCATTCCACTGTGGGCACGACGGTGGCCTTCGGAAACAAAGCTGTGACTCTGCCAGCGAGCACGGGTAGACCAGTCTCCTACGTACCTCCTCCGCCGCCGACAGCAACTCCGAGTAGCAAGGCTAATGCCACAAGCATCCTGAATGGCAAAGTCGACGGTGTACCCAATAAGTTCATCATCGGCATGGGTGTTGGCCTGGGTTTCCCTCTGATCATTGCTCTGATAGTCATCTTGATGTATGCAACCACTGAGACCATGCACACAAGACCGATGCTGACTTTTACTCCTAACAGACTCCTGCAAAAGAGACGTAAGGGCTACAAAGTGGTCCCCAGTAGAGGCGACACTCCGATGATGGCCGCAGAGCCTTTTGGCCAAGGATACGATTCGCCTTCGGTAATAAAACCACACAAAGCTGCGGGCTTCAATGTTGTAGAAGTTCGATATCGAGATGGAGAGTAACGTGTCTTACGAGGACATTTGCGTTCTTCAGCTTGGATACAATCTAATGCTTAGCGAAGCTATTCAACCGAGACCTACATCCTTCGTCTGGTGGGTATCCGTCGCTGGCGAGACCACTCGAAGCCGTACGGATTCTCGGAGCAGCCAAGCCCAAGGAAGTCTGACAACGGCCTGCACAGGGGCTCTGTGAGGACCGCGCGCTACCGAGAACGCCAAATCATCTCACATCCAATTCTCCATTCCTCCGTTCCCTTCTGCGTTGCAAGACCTACCTCACCATCGGCATCATCTCCGGCTGCACATGTGTGGCGTGAAACTTCACACTGACCTCCATACTCATCTTCACCTCCTGCGGTCTGAACTCCAACTCCCCACTTTCCTCCCTCTCCGCGGCCCTTGTTTGCTGCGGCATCATACTGCCAGGAGCACACTGCATCTGCGGGTAGCTCGTCGGCACTCCCGCCCTAGCTGACCCGAAGACCATACGTCCTGGCGTATGGTTGAGTGCACCTTCATTTAGCTCGATCGGACGGACGTTGGTGCATCCCAGGACTTCGCAGTAGTCTTGGGCGCGCTGGAGGGCGTCTTGAGCTGCTAGTTTGCGCATCTCGCTGCGGTGTGCTTTCTCGGTTGGGGCGGTGAGGATCCAGGAGATGCTCTGCACTTCTACATGTTGGAGGGATGAGAGGCGAGTTCCGAAGGCACCTGGATGGAAGTCAGCAAGGAACAATATATCTCCGACGCCATCAGTGTGTTTTAGCCTCCTGATGGGCCATACGACGGCTGGACGAACGCCTGCTGGCTCGGAGATGCAGCTCGGAAGGGCCACTTGCTGCATATCGGTTGCACACGTACCTAGTGCCTTGAACTCCTTGAACCTGATATCGAACTTGAGCGTCGCAGTATACTCCCTCGGTCTCGGAGGTTGCTTCCCTGTGAGATCGTTTGTCCACGGGACAAGGCTGGTAGAAGTCATATTCGTCTTAGACCAATGGGCCAGTGGTGCTGCTATCTATACACCGTCAACAGCCTTTTTCACCAAAACCAGACGGAAGGATCCTCGTGAGATTGGCTGCTTACCTTAGCTTCAGCACTCTCATCCTTAGGACTGAGGTCCCGCAACAAACTCTCCACATGCTTGGCCGTCGTAATCACCTCATCAGATACAGCCGCTTTATTGATACCGGTGGAGGACACCAGTACATTGATTAATGCTCGCTCGGCTGGGAATGGTATCTCTGCTTTGCCAGTGGTGTTGATGACAAAGTTGGATGTCGACGGGCCAAAGGGGTTGTTATTGATGTCGCCAAAGAGGCTGTTAGTATTTTGTGCTCCGTTGTTCGAGGTTGAGTTGCCAAAGAGACCGCCAGTGGTTCCACCAGCGTTTGTGTTCGCGTTTCCGAACATTGTGTTTCACCTAGACGAGACGGAAGTAAGGTTGGTGAGGTTTGAGTCGAGTGTGAGAGAGAGGGAGGGATGAAGAAAATAGGCGTTGGTTTTGTGTCTGAGTAGGAGGTACAGAGGACATTCTTATATACCTACTGACCTTGAGGCCGCACTGCCTGCTTGCCTGGTGGTGCCTCAGTGCTTCGCCTCCTCCTTGAAACATTACCCACACGTGACTCATGCACTGGTGCACTGCAGGGCGATGGGAAATGCTATAGCTGTCTGCAGCCGCTGGAAATGTTCATGATTGTAAGAAGAGTAGAAGAGGGTGGAGAGTTGAGGATCGAGGCGGCGGCGAGGTCTCGGCTGCTCTGCCGAAAGCTTGTATGCGCGGCCGATCGTCAGCAAAGGTGAGATGAACCACCACCCCTTGTACTTCCACTTGTTCGTCACCCTGCGGACTGCCTATACAATCTACGGTGGTATCCAAACACTCGAAAGGTTCACTGCTGGAGACTCGAGTTTTGCAATGTCACCGCCGGCATGTTGTCACTGGAGATCCTGAGGCACGCAATCACCCGAGGCTTCCGTGAATGAGCCTTTACATTCGAATACAAGGCCAGTCTACACATACACAGCATTGCTGCTTTGCGACCAAATACCGGGACCATCGCGACGATGACGACTGAAATCATAGCCCCACGCATACGACTTCTCGCTTTAACCCTCTCCATCACCCTCCTACCCGCCATAACGCTCGCCTCCCAAGCAACCGATTCCGCCACCACCATGACATCTCCACAAATACCGACCACCTTCCTCACCAAGCGACAAGCACCCAGCACGACAGGCGGTGGTTTCATACCCACCGACTCAGCCCCAGGCGGCTCCGGCAGCCAAAATAGCTCCGACGACGGCAGAGACAGCACAAGCCTAGTAAACTACTACTTCGTCTTCCTCGCCCTCATAGTCTGCGTCGCCCTCCTAGCAGGCTTCCTCCTGTGGCGACGGCGCAGTCGAGCTCGTGCAGCAATGACGCTGGGTCGACAAAACGCATTAGCGAGGGATTTGAACGGATATCACAGAGGCTCAGGTGGTGATGATACGGGATACTGGTCACGAATGGGTGGGCTGAGAGCTAGATTGGGGGATGAGGGGAGCATAAATGCGAGGGAGGAAGGGCTGAATGAGTTGGGTGAGGCGCCGCCTGCTTACAGGCCGAAGAGTAGGGAGCAAGCGAGGGAGGAGGAAGGGCCGGCTGTGCCTATGCAGACGCTGTCTAGGGAGCAGGTTGGATTGGCGTCGAAGCCGCCGGATTATACGGAGACGCACGTGAGCGCCGTAGACGATGAGCAGGCGAGGCTGTCGAGTGTGAGTGGGGAGGGTAGTTCGAGGGATGCTCAACACCCGAGCTCAGAAAGACGTGATTGATGAGCACGGTTGGTGAACCGATCGGAGGCATCGCTGAACATAGGACGGGAAAGCAAGAGCAGAGCATAGCGGACATTGGGTTTAGCGAGGCGTTTGGCGCATTGGGCTGGAGACGATGGCATTTTGGATGGCTAATGTATACTCATGTACGATCTGCTACCCACGATTTGTTCCTAGTATCGCCATGGATGAGTTGTCACCGCCTCGATCGAGGTCGCCGTCCCATCATGGAGCACCGACAGCACTGGAGCTACTGTATCTGCCGCTGGCTTACTCACCGGTCCACATGCGCGCGGAAAGTCATTGATTGGGTGTCTGGCAATTCCTCGAACGAGTGAGCGCCAGTCCAGCAGCTGTACAGACCGTTCGTAGGTCATTGACAAGGCTCTTGCACACAGTGACATCCTTCGGACACGTGATCATGCGTCACGACCGCGATACGCACGGTCCGATGGCGTCAACCCAAACAACGCGTATCTCCCTGGTCGATTCCTGTGACAGGACTCCTGTCACCCCAATCGCATCCCATCGCATCGAATGCCTTCGTATTCCTATAACATCGCAGGCGTGGCCATTCACTCAGATAAACCCCTTGACATACATAGATCTAGGAACAACTACTCAATCATGCCTGCTACCAAGCCATCATCCAAAGCGGTACAGCATTGCATCGCGCATCTCCAGAACGAAACGCGACTGACGCGTTCGTGTAGCCTACCAAGCGACCTCCGTTGCAAGAGACCAACGATCGCGCCAACCAAGCGCCTAGAACAGTGTCTGATAGGCCGGACCTGTATCCCAACGGCAAGAACGACGACCCTAATTCCTTCACCAATCTGATCCACAAAGCGATCGATGCCAAACAGTCTGGCAAGGATGACCAGCCTATCCTCAAAGCCGCTTTCGAGAAAGCCAATCCTGGCATTGAGGAGCCTGCGCCTGTTACGAGCAATGGTAGCAAGAAGCGCAAGGCATCGGACAAGGACAAGGAAGAGCCAGTGTTCAATCCAGACGACTACGACGTGGAGGGCATGTACGTAGACAAGAACTGCGATCAAGTCCGTCGCATGATCACGCGTCTGCTGGACAATGGCGAGATGAAGGTCGGCGAGTTCTGCGATACCATCGGCGTCAGCAGTAACTCCCTACGGACCTTCCGTGGGCAGCATGGCGCGATGAAAGGGTCGGGAAGCGCCGCCTTCATTGGCGCCTGGGAGTACTTCAAGAAGCGCGACATGGCTGGGGTGAAACTGCCGATTAAGAAGAAGGCTAAGACCACGGATGGCGATACAGGAGCTGCAGGCAGTAGTGCTGCTGCTGGGAAGAGCAAGAGCAAGGCCACAGCACCGCCACATCCAGATATTAGTGATATCCATCTCGATGGCGAGGAAGAGGACGATGTGGAGGTCTACGAGACTTGCGACGAAGTGCGCAAGAAGATCAATGCCTATTTGAAGAAGCCGGAAGTCACACAAGCGCAATTCTGCCGCGATCTTGCTGCGCAACTGCACTCGGGGAAGAAGATTCAATCAAGCCAGCTCGGAACTTTCAGAAGTAACAAAGGTCCTCGAGCGGGCAATACCAGCGCAGTATTCTACGCTGCCTACGTCTTCTTCGAGAAGATACGCATCAAGGAGGGCAAGCCGATGAGCAAGCATAGGCAGGAGATGGAGGATGCGTGGCCGAGCGGCTTTGATAGGGAGACACCGGCGAGCAGAGGGTATGTATATCTTTCTTCCTGATGAGAGTAATGATGGGGCGCAAGCTCATGGTAGATTCGCAGTTTCCTTTGCCATAAAGATGCTAGGCCGACTGTTAATGATCTTGGGAGGATTGAGTTCCCTCCAAGACGAGTTAGATAGTGGTTGGCTGACACCTTGTGGTAGGTATTGGTGTGGTCCTGGTGAGAAGGTTTCTGAAGACTCGTGCGGGAGGGTCAGCTTTCACTGAGTTTGAGCGGGCTGTGCTGCTCTGAGTCTCATTGCGAGGGTCTCTGGTAAGTGGTGTGAAGCTTGTACGATACCTGGAGGTCTGTAGTATACGGAGGATGTGGTGGAGAGGGTCGGGTTTTACGGCTTTGGAGTATGATGTTTCCTTGCTGCATGGGCATACATCTCAGCACAGGTTGTACGTATTGCTATGTTATTGGAGATCTGTACGAGTAGCATTCGAGCGTCTTCTTGATGTGGAGACACCAATGGGTTGACAACATAACCCTTACGGATATCCAATCCTCTTCGAGGGAATGCTGTTCTCCTCCGCTCCCTGAACGGGCTATCGCAAGCCTTCGTCAGGACCCCCAACCGCGAGCGCATAAGAGTTCTCGTGAACGGGCCACTAGCCGTCACCGCATCTGTTGGTCAAGTGCGAACGCTTTGATTGCTCGAACATGGTCTGGAGCGAGTTGATGAGCGGCAGGTGAGCCTCTGGGATCTACTCCCTATGCTAAATGAGAAGACGACTAAGACATTTGGGGATGCAGTGCGGTCTTCTCATCAGCTTCAAATCTTCCGTATAAGCTTTTGCCTACCTATTGGAAGACACATAACTCCGAGACATCATCCTCTTCGCAATAGTCAGGTAGGCGATACACTTGCACAAGGGCCCTCTCGAATGTCGCAACATGGCTGCAATGCTCAAGGCCGAAGAGCACTCCATGGACAGGCCGTTTCGCTGGTCCCAAGCTTCATGTGACATGGACTTCGCTTTCAGACTCGGATCCGGCTTGAGGGAATGCGGCTGATCACGTTGTAAGTGTGACTTCCTGGGAGGTTCGGCGTGGCGAAGTGTCTGGCCAGCCGTCTCGAGCTCTGGCTGCTCAATCAAGAACCGTTCGCGATTGAGTGCTTCGGCTGTGATAGCGCCGTTTTCGGCCTTCTCGTACCTGGCGTTTGTCCAAAGGTTCCATCGTGACAGTCCATCTCCGGCCAAGATAGCAGGGGTCCAACGCGACAGGCAGAACACTCTCGCTGGAGATGAGCATCTTCGGGACTCCGATCTGGATTGAGGTAACGTTGAGCTTGTACGATTCAGAGGTAGATCACATGGAGTATAGGCATGGAGTATAGGCGATACTTAGGTAGATGTAGCATAGCAGATACCAAAGGGGTACTGATGTAGAGCATGCTCGCGGCCTCTGGCGCTCTGATGGGACCGCACAATACGTGGTAAGCCGTGGTCTGGTCCTGGCAAAAACATCAGGATAGGATGTAGAGATGGATTCGGTCTCCCGTCGGCCCATGCAAATGCCGAACAGTAACTGAACATGATGAGGGATCGATTGATGTTCTCTGAGCACTAAGCCTTGCCAGATACTGGATGAGGAAGAGGAATTGGAATCAGCAAGACATGAGAGACGAGTGTGTGCACTGCCAGCATTGTGTAGTAGTGCTTGCTGTACGCCGCAAGAGACCGCCGCTCTGCCTTCCGAAACGCCGTTGCTATGCACCGTCCCACGATGCGCCGTTTCCCATAGATGTCCGCCAGATGCGCTACGCCAGCGCCTTCGCATAGTAGATGAATGTTCTCGCCTTCAAGCCTTGCCTTTCTCGCCGCTCACCTCAGTCGTGTCGGTCGTAGCCTTGCTCTCCGCGTCGGCCACGATGGGGGTAGTCTTGATCTCCGGCGTGAGGATAGTCAACTCGTTGAAGCTGTGGCCCGCCCACTCGTAGCCGAGGAAGGTCATCCATGGAACCTCGTCACCATTTGCGGTGACGTCTGCTTTCGACTTGTCCTCCTCGCGCAGCAGGTCGGACTTGTAGATCTCGACTTGGGTGCAGCCGGGCTTGATAGCCTTGGTGACCATGTAGACGTCGGGGTCTGCGGAGTGTTGTCAGCACACGGTTCGGGCATGTGAGGAGGGGAGTAGAGGTGATGGGTACTTACGAATGGAGAGTGTGACCATAATTTGCTCTTCGTCCATCAGGGCGACGCCGTTCGGAACGAGGCCGCGGCCGTTGGCCTTGTGTTCGTAGCAGAGAAACATGCGTCCTTCGTCGGCGAAGGCCATGATGGGTGCCTGGTGGAAGTTGGTTGTTGAAGTTGTCTTGGTTGTAGCTGAGAGAGGCTCGAGAAGCAAGGCGAGTGGTCGTTCAGTCAGTGGTGTTATGAAGATGGTTTGGGAGTTGGAAAGGATTGTAATGTACTGAGCAACTTGGCCTGAGGACAATGAAGACGCTAAGAAGGTGGTGACTGTTTATTGTGGTGGAGCTTCGGACCAAGGTAGCGCGTGAAACGGAAGGCACGGTGTTTCAAACCTTATCGGACTGCACGTGAAGTGGCTGGAGCGAAGCGAAAGTTGGTGAATGCAGTCATATTTTGACCTCACTTCACGCTTTACAGTTTCGAGAACGTCGCCTTCTTCTTCCGCAAACCCGCTGTCATTGCATCCTTGACATCCTGCGTTTGTAACATCCCGGCGTTCCAAACTTTGATGTAGTTCAGTCCTGTGGGCATATCAGCAAAGTTCATTCACATCATCTTATACATTGACTCACCATCTTGCACTGAATGATCCCTCGAGAAATTCACGACCTCCTTCGAACCCTGGACAGCCACAGGGCTCTTGCTTGCCAGCAGCTTCGCCATGTCCAGCGCCTTCTCCACAGCCGCCGCCTTCGTATCACTCACACCGGACACGAATCCAACCCTTAACGCTTCCTCCGCTCCGAAGTCCCTCGCAGTCAGCACAACGTCTTTGATCCAGCTCATCGGCACTTGTGCCTTGGGCAGCCTCGTCAGGGTTCCAATATCAGCAGCCAGACCGATCTCTACCTCTCTCACACTGAATCGGACATCCTTGGTACAGAGTCTGATATCGCAGCAAGTACTCATGTCGATAGCTAACCCGTACGCAATCCCATGCATCACAACGATAACAGGCTTCTCGCACTTCTCAATGGCCGTAATATCGTCCTGGAAATCCTGCATATGCCGCCGAAGGTACGTGGCTCTGCGCGCGCCGTCCACATCGGCATCAACCTGGGCTAGCACGCCGTTCGTACTCGCTTCCTGGACATCTAATCCCGCAGTGAATGCTCGATCGCCAGCTGCTGTGATGACGACGGCACGGACGTCTGGGTCATGAGAAAGTCGCCGGAAGATCTGACCGATGTTCTGCCACATTACTTCGATGAAAGCGTTCATTTTCTTTGGGCGGTCGATTTCGACTTGGGCGACATATTGAGATGGAAAAGTTACGTTGAAGTATTCGTAGTTGTAGTCTGAGAGTGCCATGGCGGTGATGTTGGATGCGCCTGAAAGCGCCTTCGTGTACAGGCTTCCGGATGTGTTTCGTCCTCGGTTCCGCGCAGCACCTGGCAATTGCAAGCCTCCGCTATAGTCTGGATGGAGTAGTCTGAGTAGTCTGATCGATCTCTTGATTCAGTTGTCGGAAGATACAGTATGAATAGTTGGAAGGTCGTGAAGTCAAGAGAGTGAGATTCAATCCACCTCCACAGCCGAGGTTGCACATGAAGGGAGCTAGCGCCACTATTTCCGCTGACTACTGAGGGGAGACATTATTACGTTCGGTCATCATTCGCAGAGGGCCTCGCCGACAGATACTGATCCAACTTCACCGCAAGGCTGACATACTGGAACATTTAGGAAGAGAAAGTTGATCACAAGCACTTCTTCATTAGGTCTCGCCGAAGACTATACTACAAGCAAGGAAAGCCTGAAGAACGACGAAACATAACCTCCTCTCTCCTCTGCCACTACCATGCGTACTGCTTCCGATCTCAACACTTTCTATCGCTTAGCAGAGCGACACGCCATCCGGCTCGCCTGTGCAGTCGCTGGATGCAGAGCCACCCGTAACATCAACACCAGAGACGGTCCAGTCGGAGCAGCTCGCACAGAGGATGTAGTACGTGGAAGCGTCCGACTCAGTAGAGCCGGTGATGTCCTCGAGGGTCAGGTCGGTGATCGGCACACCGTCGGTTGGGGTGCCGGTTGGGTCACCGTTCTCGTAGTCCTGCTCAATGACGATGCCATACTCTGTGATACCAGACAGGGTGATGCCAGAGTATGTGACGTTCTTGACGGAGCCAGTGGCGCCACTGACAGTCTTGATCCGGACACCGTTCATGGAGTCGGAGACTGTGCTGTCGCCGAAGTAGACATTCGCGACTGCATATCGTGTTAGTCAAGTTCTTGGACGGGCGAATTGAGGTACGTACCATCGTTGTCGTCACGGCCACCAACCGAGCCAATGGAAAGACCATGACCACCGGAGCATGAGCCGCCCGTGAAGCTGATGTCGGTTCCAGAGTTGATGGCGACACCTAGAGGATCAGGTCAGCACAGGTCAGAGCGAAAGAAGCAAGATCGAAAAGCCTTACAGTCATCCTGGTTCTTAACGGTTGCGCCGGAGATGTATACACCAGTCGAGTCACCAATGTCGAAGGCATCAGTGTTGTGCCCACCGTCGTCACCATCACCGTCAGAGTCGTCGATAGTGACATCAACGACGTTGAGGTTGGAAGCACCATCAATTGAGAAGCACTGGATAGGAGTGTTCTTGATGTTCAGGCCCTTGATGGTCGAGTC
>JAKLLW010000265.1:0-42833 GCA_022814695.1 Neocatenulostroma microsporum
CCTGATAGAAGGGAGAGGAGTGTGTATTCGGAATATCTTTTGAACCTAATCCGGCTATGCGTTAGCTATAATCCGGATGACCGACCGACATTTCAGGATGTGATGGAGATGATTCGCGTGTGCACTAGCAGTGGTGCGTTCGATCATACGAAGGGCTTGCGCACAGCGCCGAAGGGATCAGAGAACCTCAAGAAGGGCAACGAACTTGCGTCGGAGTGGCTTGAGACGAAGTATCAAGATGCTTTTGCGCTTGGCAATGCTCTTAGCGATGTAATCTCCGACCCGCCATCTCCCTCGGATTCGGGTGCTGGCCCTGGTCGCCGGGAACCGGGAGGGGAATTGGGAACCGAGATCGAGATATCACGGCCTGCTAGTGACGCACAGACAGAAGCCTTAAAAGCTAGACTCGCCGCCCTCGAAGCCGAAGCAAAGAGCCTAGACATCGATCCCGATGCCGGGTCCGATATCCTCGTCCCTGCGAATGCAGGTGACGGTACACCGGTTGAAAGTGGTGATGGCGACGAGGCAGAGGCAAGCAATGGGCCTCGCAGGAGTAGTCGTGGTAGTCAAGCTGCGTCTGGAGCAGCGGAGACGAGACGGACTCGAAAGAGGACGGCTTCGCGAGGTGAGGAGGCGCTTGAAGGGTATTCTCCATCGAAGACGAACAGCAGAAGGAAGTCATGACCTCTTCGCTGCGAGGGCTGTTCGTGGTTGCAGACTCCGATTATTATATCTTGCCAACTAGACACTACCAGGTATTGAACCTGGTATGTTTACGACATCTGGCACAACAGGGACATTTGTCACAGCTTGCCCAGGGCCGCGACGCATTTGACAGGACTCCACGTCTCTCCGCTCTGCTGTTGATCATACAGCTTGTGTCCGCCAGTCCATCGTGACGGTTGCCCATTTTAATTCGGGGTGTAGCTGTATCTTGATACTTCTTATTGAGAACCTCCAAAACAACTTCTTCCATCTTGACTCGCAAGAATGGAGAGAACCTTTCATCTCTCCGGAAGCATGAGCAGCGCCACTACCAGGTTGTGTCGGCGTCTTATCTGCATGGCTCCAATACACGCATGGCTCTCGGTCCCCGACAAAATTGTCATATTCACAGCTCGCCATTCAACCATGAGCGGACGCCGGTTGGGAAAAAGTCAAGTATAGGAGCCTTTTTTTCTGCTTCACTTTGCGTACCTCTTATGCCATCCTTTTTCCTATGACTTGTCTTGCTACGCAATCTTCAGATGCTCGGGCTCTTGCGATATTTTGCTTGCTTCCCTCTTGCAAAGACAAAGACAGCACCAGACCATCTGGGACAATGCTGTGCGCCATCCTCATCTATCAAGCCAGCTTGCTGCGAAGTACCGGCCAAGTTTCGGGAACTCTGCCCGGCAGACACCATGGCAGGACACTACGCCCGCCGAACGATCCCACAGCTGTAGGCCGAGCTCGCCGACCGTCCAGTGAAGTATGATGGCCTCACGAAGAAGAAGCATCTCGTTCTTGCTTTGGAAGCGCATGACAGAGGTCAGGCGCTAGATTACAATTATTTCACCGTCGCTGAATTGAAGGACTTGTGTAAGAAGAGGAAGATCATGCCTGCAGGGCCGGGGAAGAGTGGCTATGTTACTGCGATGAGTGCGTACGATGCAGCGCAGGACAATTCGGAAGAGGAGGAGGAGGAGGAGGAGGAGGAGGAGGAGGAGGAGGAGGAGGAGCAGGAAGAAGGAGACCAGGAAGATGAGCGGATTGAAGAGGTGAGAAATGGAGACGTCCAAGAAGGGCACGATGAAGACCAAGATGGTCGAAATGGAGATAGGCATACAGAGGATCAGGAAGGCGGACGGGCAGAGCAGCCGGCCGTATATGGGCCGACAGACGGCGCCCAGGACGTTCAGGACGGCGAAGATGGAGCCGAGAATGCGTTTGAAAGCGGTGTGGGTGGCGAAGTATCGGGCAAAGAACCGGCGGCAAGACCTGCACAAGATGGTCCCAGTCCAGCATCGGAAGCAGCTCAAGCTGCGCAGACAGCGTGGATGGACTTTGCTGCGGAAAGATGGCGTACAATGGTGTCACCGTTTAACGACGAAAACCAATTATTCGCCACAGAGGACGCACGGCAAGTGTGGGCTAGCCTGGCCGAAGATGAACGCGATAGGATTGTTGACGCACTCAACGAATACAGACACCTACAGGCGACCTTGCGGACTGCAGATACTGCAGAGACCGAAGCAGAGCAGTCCACTGCTCAAGTCATTGGGATTGAAGAGTACCAAGCGGGCAAAATCGATAATTCCAAAGGACCGCTTTCGCAGCGACCGAATATCTTTGGGCACCTGGAATGTCTGAACATGGCCGCAGACGCACGCTCGGAACTCATAAAGGCTATGAATGCGCTTCTCACACTTATCCAGGACTTCGAAGACATTGATGAGATCATTGATTCGCTGAACAGCTCCTACGAGACCCACGGCAAAAGGGCAGAGAACTCAACAAGGACATTCAGTGGTAGGGGGAGCAGGCCGACGAGTATTCCGAGGCCATCAGAAATCAGAGGGCCAGCAGGTTGGGCCCCACCCTGACTGAAAATTTCGATGGCTCATGGGTGGGCGGATGGCACGCTGGCGACGGCAGCTTCGGCCTAGTCACCAAGTGGGTGAAGCAAGACAAGGACGGCCGCATTGTCGATCGCTTAGCCGTCAAAGACAGTTACATGATCCCAGAGATATGGCGGAGGCCTGAAGCTTGGTCGCCATCACCCCGAGAGCCATCGAAGCAAGTTCCGAGCGAGATATTAGCAATGTATCTGCTACGAGGTTAGACTAGCTCGGAGCATATCGTTCGTGTCCGCAATTGGAAAGTCTGTCCACCAGAGTTGATGCATCGGATATACATGGAATACTGCATCGCTGATGGATTTGACCTTTACAAAATTTTCGAGCAAGGCCGCCGGAATGCAGAGGCGGAAGCTCCGCAGTGGCATCCAGAGCCGTTCTTGTGGCATTTTCTGGAGTGCCTGGTGAGTGCTGGGCTCCTCCTTCAGTACGGTGAGCTCGAAGAGAATCCACTTACGCAATGGACCCCAACCATCCACAGAGATATGAAGCCCGAAAATTGCTTCTTTGGCAAAGCTGCGCACGACAAGTATCGCGGGTATCCAACAGTAAAGCTCGCGGACTTCGGGCACTCCGTGTTCGTTGGCCCCAAAGACAACCGACGCCCAAACGCGATCAGACCAGCCGGGACAGAGGGTATGATGGCGCCAGAGCAGGGCGGCCATGACTTCAAGAACGCAGTAAGGCCAGGGCTGAGACCTCTGTCAGAGAAGACCAATGTCTACGGCGTCGGCTATGCTCTCTACTCCAGCATCATGTACGGCGCAGTCTCCGCAGATGACTTCAAGGAGAAAGATGAAGATAAGTTCTGTGCCCTGTTCGACAGCGATGATCCAGCGCGACTTGTCCCAAGGTTCTACGGAGAACTTCGACAGGAGAAAATGTACAGCGCAGAGCTGCTGGACCTTCCACAGAGCTGCATGAGCTACATGCCCGAACACAGACCGACTTTCAGGGAGCTGATGAAGATATCAAGCGACACACAAGTGCTGGGGCGGCAAAAACCGATCTGGCGAAAGGTCTGCGCGAGGCTGATCCGCAGGACCCAAGATTCATAGAGTATGGGCTTCCTGATGCATGGTGGAATGGTAAAGGTCGTGATGAATTCGCACTTGGCGAGAAGTTGAGTGAGGGCACGATAGCCCCTCCACCAGGCCTGGACCACTTCCCTAGTCCTCCGGCAAGTGGCAATGAAGACGACCCCGAGCCTGGTGGTGTACCGGGAACAGAGATCGAGCTGCCGCTCGAACCATCCGATGGAGAGACTGCTGCAGGCCAAGTTGAGCAGGGCAAGGGCAGAGAGGCGTTGAGTGAAGCCGGGAACACTAGCGTTGTGAGCCAGGCAGGAGCAGGAGTTGCGGAGTCGAGTAGAAAGCGGAGGAGTTCCACAGACGCTTCAACAGTACATGAGCCAGCTCCCACGAGGAGAAGAATCAGCGTCCATGAAGCTTAGTCATAGCATGCCAGTGCTCTGACGGAGAAGAGATCGTGGCGGAAAATGCCACCCGGACACCCCTTATGACCCAACATGACACAACCCTTCACTGGTATGACCGACGCCGGAGACATGGCCTTTTCCGCTCTTTTGCAAGGGCCGGCGTAAGAATAGATGGCCGACTTCGACTTCCGATCTCTCGAGGTCCGAAAGGCATACGGAAGTCGATACCGTAGCCCTGAAGCGACGCTGCCGCAGAGCATAACTTCCAGTACTTTTCGAAGTACTTCTACTAAGTCGCTTCTAACGCATACTGTAGTAGCAGTCGGTCGAGATCTTGCAATATCTGAGTCGTAAGCCAGCCGCGAGTTCTACTAACCTCACTTGTTGTTATGGCCGTTTCATAAACACGAGACAAGGCGAGCGTTCGAGCGTTCTCCAATAAGTTGTGGAAAGTAACGGCGGTTGGGGGTCAGATTGTCGAAATGGCACACGTCGCTCGCCGGTGTGCCGCAGAGCCGCTACTGCTATGAGCGTGCGTGGCATGTCCACATTGGATTGCTTCCGCTTACATTGTCACTACTCATCAGTTCCACGCGGTATCATTCGTATCCAAAGTTCACTCCAACCACCGTCAATCACCGATGCTGCAAATTCCTCATAGTCTCATTCTCCGCCTCCGTACTCAACGCTTCCCTCCCTGACCTGCTTTTAAGCCACTTCAGCACCTGCGCAGCACTCTGATCCGGCGGAAACACCGGATACCAAACCTGCACAATCTCCCCATCCTCCACCGCCAACGTAACTCTCTTGCTCAACTTCTTACCCTCCCATTCGAATACCGGTAACTTCAGCTCCTTAACAAGCTCCAGTTTCTCATCGCTAAGAATTTGATACGGCAGGTGCGCTCGCTCCTTCAGTTCCTGCTGGTATGGAGTATTTTGCGTGCTACAGCCGAAGATGTGGTTCACACCTAGCTCAGTGAACTCTCGTGATGCGTCTCTGAAGGAGCAAGCTTGGGGGGTACAGCCTCTGGCTCCTGGGATCTCGTTCCATTCGGCTGGGACGTTTTCGCCTGGTGCTGCTGTTCGGGGGTAGCAGAAGATGATGGTCAGACCAGAGAGTGATGAGAGGTCGACTATGTTGCCTGCAGTCGACGGCAGAGCCACGGGAGGAAACTTGCTGTCCTTAAGGTGATCACAGGCGCCGTCGTCTTCTGGCTTCGGGATCTTGTCCCAATCGGTGGCGAAAGGTGTGGCCATAGTGTTGACCAGTCTTCGGTAAAGAGAAGTGGTCTTGTTAGGTCTGACTTGATTGTATCGTCTCGTGGCCACTACACGGGTCGATGTCGGTTGCGCAAGTGGTCTTCGTATCTGCACAAAGAGTGATGAGTGTCGTCTAGGTGGGGTCAACCTGATGTCATTGAAGGCTGCAATGCCGATCTTGAAGAGCCTGACGTAGTTTGATGATTTGCTGGAGGCTGCGATCAAGAGGTGATGACCGCACTGCATGGTGTACTGCGCCAACGAGAGAGAAGCGGGATGCGGAAGCAGAAGAATTAACGTCGTACCTACCGCTTACGGCAAGTCGATGCGGCTGCTTGGCAGAGCCCTTTCGTACCACCTACCTCACGTAGCCAGAAGTCTCATATGAACACGACGACACCATGAAAAGCAACGGAACACGACACAGAACTCATACACCGCGCCACCATATCAGCGCTCTACAGACCACTGCATCTATCGAGCTGCTCAACTAATGCGCTCGACTTCCTCCAACCAATGTCGCCTCGCCCTCAAGCCAGTCAACAAAACCCAGTATTATCACAACATCCACAGCAATAGCATCCATAACAGCCGGACCCCGAAACGCCTCGCTCTGCTCGCTATACACTGCAGTATTACACCCAATCCGCTGCTCATCTACAATGTACCGCGGAACCCAATAAGCCATCCCCAAAGTCTATTAGCAAGTCACCTTCCACCCATCTCTCCGCGATCCAAACGAAGTCTCGGCGGCAGACGTCTGCTGCATGCATTGTGGGTGCACAGCATCCATCACGAAGTCCAATACCTCCTCCCCTGCTTCACATCGATCCCCAAACACCCTTCCTCATCATGCTTCCTCTTCCTCGTCTCCGTCTCCTAGACTTGACTTCTATCTTTTCCTCTCCGGCGGAAGAAGTCCATCACGCGTCTCGCTCCGCTCGAAGAACCACCATGGCCCTGATCGTACTCATTGCCAAACTTCCTCTGCTGAGGACGGAGATGCTGCGCTCCGCCACCGCCGTTGCCTGAGTTGAGAGGAGCAGTCTGGTTAGTGCCGTACCCATCATGGTCCGCGAAGTCCGGGTCCAGGTATGACTGCTTTTGGCGTTGCTGCATCTGGGGCTGTTGGTACTGTCCACGACCGCCGCCAGGAGCGTACTGATCGGCCCGCGGGCTGCGACCGTCAGCAGCCTCGTTGGGCGTGTAGTACCTCTCCACCGGGTCCTGCTGTTGCTGCCCGAGATCCCCGTTCAGGGCATTGCCACCGAAGCCATCATCCCGGAACTGCTTACGTTGCATAGGCGGTGGCGTATTGACTTGACCGGGCTGCTGCGGCAGCGGCTTCTCATATCTCGGATCGAACCTGCTCTGCGACGCTCCTTGCGGGACACCGCTCCTCCTGTTCTGCCTAGCAGCCTCACGCTGCTCATCATAGTGCATCGGGATCGTCGAGTTCGTCGTGCTCTGGCTCGGGCTCCTGCTCTGCCCTCTCCCGAACGCCATGCCCTTGCTCTGAGGCCGACCACCGCGCTGCATACTCTCCCTGCGCTGGAGGTCTGTACCCTCGGAGTCATATCCTCCAACTTGCTCCTTCTTCCCGCCCATGAAGTTGCTGGTGCTCCACGAGGTCGGCAAAAGGGAGAAACGCCTCGAGTTCCGGCGCTCACTAGGCGCATCACTCGTCTTCCGCATGAAAGTAAAGCTTGGTCTTCTCCTACTCTCAGTCGACGGCCTGGGCGTAGCATCCGGCTCGTAGTTGGCGGGTACAGCGTTCTTCATGCTAACAGGCGGGTAGCGGCGATCCCTCTTCTCGTTCTGGACAGGCGCTGCGGCCGGCTCAGTGCCCTTCGAAGACCGACGGCTGTTGCTCCTACCAAGCAGCCGCTCTCCGATGCTACCGAGAGTGCTTGAGCGCTTGTGGGCACGAGCCGGTAATGCCTGCTGTTGCTGTTGCTGGGGCGGTTGTTGCTGGTATTGAGCGAGGTTGTTTTGGCTGATTGGTCGGCTTGAGTCGCTGCCGTGGTCTGATGGCATGGGGCTAGATATTATGTAGCCAGTGCTAGACTTCGGTTGCGAGAAGTGGCCTTGAGCATTGGTGGTAGTGGGCGTTGCAACAGCTGGCTGGCTGTAAGAGTTGCCACGAGAAGGCAGCCGGCCACCGAGTGCGCCACCGGTGCTCGGTCGCGATGCAGAGGTCGTTGGCTGGTTGGAAAAGGCACCAGTAGAGTCCGAAGCAGCTCTAATCTGGTCTCTATTACTCCTGTTCGGAGGCGGCATAGTAGCGGAGGTCGGCACTTCTTTCCTAGAGATCTGCGACTCCCGCGGCGGTGTAGGCGCGACCTCAACAGGCCCTGAACTGTCTCTAGCCCTCGTGCGTCCTGAGCCAGCAATAAGCGGCGCTGACACCGCGGCAGCAGCCACAGCAGCAGCGCTGGTGCCCTCACCACGAGGGTGAGATGCATTCGGCGCAACGTACTCGACTTGTACTGTCCTTCTCTTGGTGTCTCGCTGCTGTTTGCTCCTGGCCTCGGCCTCATCAAGAACGGGCTGCCTCTGTGCAGAGCTAGGCGACATGGCGGCTGGGCTCCTGCTCCCAGGCTCTCTGACGGACGCGCTCCTGCCAAGCAATGGCTCGTCCGTGCCGTGCTGGTATGCCGAATCCGCAATGTCCCGGTCGCTCTTTGTGCTGCTGCCAATGAAGCCCACCACGTGGCTGTACTCGCTCAGCCAGCTGTGCCGTGCGACCGCAAACAAGTCTGCTCTTCTCCTCGGGTCTGGAACAAGTATCTGTTTCAGAAGGTCTTTTGAATGCGGCGTAACATATTCCGGGAAGGTAAGGGGTGTCGATACGATGTACTTATACAGCAGGTTGATGTTGTCGCCTTCCGGGTTGGCAGGGTCGTCATCGAAGGGTAGGTAGCCGGCAAGCATGGCATACTAGAAGAGGTCAGAAAAGTGCAATCACCAAACAAGCGTGCCGTGACTCACCAGAATGACGCCACAACTCCAGACATCCACCTTCCGCCCAGTGTACAGGCCGTCGCTAACGACCAGCTCAGGCGCAGCGTAGCATGGACTGCCACAGCTTGTCTGCATGAGATCACCTCGCCTGTGGTTGTCCGCTCCCACAACATCCAGTCCATTCTTCTTGACAAAGTCTTTGTCCTGTACGCCTCTCTCCATGTCCTCGCCAAGCTCGTCATTAGGGTTGAACGTGTTTGCAAACCCGAAGTCGGTGATGATGATGTTCTTGTTCCTATCAAGCAACAGGTTCTCCAGCTTCAAGTCGCGGTGGACAATGCCCTTCTTGTGGAGATAACCCACTCCACTAACCAGCTGTGCGAACAGTTTCCTGGCTTGGTTATCCTTGAGGTATCGCTGGTTCAGTATGAAATCGAACAGCTCGCCGCCGTTAGCATACTCCAGCACAATACCCATGTGCCTCTCGGTCTCAATGAACTCGTGCAGCCGGACAATGTTTGGGTGCTGTAACTCCTTGAGAATACTAATCTCTCGGTAGATCTTGGGCAGCCGCGTCGCATTGCCTTGCAGGGACTCCTTCTTGATGAGCTTGATAGCCACTTCCACAGTGCTATTCTGCTTCCAGCCCTTCTTCACCTTGCCGAACTCCCCTTCGCCTAATGTGGCGCCGAGGTAGTATTCGCCGAACCTGATTTCTTTGCGTTGGCCGGATTGGGCGGAGTTGCGCTTGAGGTGTTCTTGTCGGCTTCGCTGTTGTTGTGGTGGGACTTCTTGCTCGGGTGCCATGGCTGCTGCCCCGCCGGCTTGCGACTCTGCCACCCGTTGCCTCTCGCGAGCAACGTCTGCGCCTGGGTCGTCCACAACTATGCGATTGATGATGGCGCTGTGCTCGCGTGGGAGTGATGTGTCAATGGGCGTCTGGCCAACTGCGTTCTGCGATCTGCTAGTCGTAGGTGCTTGGCGCGTACGCTGACTCCGACCACTGCCGGGCTGGGCGGGCTGCTCACGTGGTGATCTCTGCTGACGCCGGCGGTCACTCTCACTGCCTGCAGCTCGGTCGCTCTCGCTGCCATAACCGGGACTCTGTGGTTGGCTCCGTGAGCTGTAACGTGGACTGTCGTATGAAGGGGCAGGAACAGACTGTACTGGCTGCTGTGCTGATGTTCGCATGGGTAGTGCGGAAGAAGACACGCCTGAGCCTGCCTGATCCGGGTAAAATTGGTTGTATGTGGAATTAGACATATTGTCATGTGGTGCCTGCCCTCTTGGCGTGCTCATCGTGCCGGACCCGGGCGAGTCGAAGGAGGTTTGCTGTGGTGTATCCTGGCCTGAAGCATGTCCGCTCTGGCTGTGTCTGCCTGACCGCCGCGAGGAAGGTGGGCTGGAAGATAGGTTGGCAGCTGGGTTGCCGGTGTATCTGTCGCGTCCTGAACCGTCGTAACTCTCGTACTGGTTAGGCTTGCCTTGTTGCTGCACTGCAGCTGAAGACATGGTATTGCTCCTCTCAACCCTGAGACGGCCACCTCACTCCCAAATCTCCAACCACGCTCTTTTTCCCCACTCACGCACGCACGCCGCAGGGGGGTATTACTGGGGGATATGGTTACCTCTGCTGTAAGCTGCGCAAGCGTAGCGATTGCTCGTCCTCGTTTCGTCTCCAGTCAACACACAAAGGTGAGCGATCGGTGTAGGCGCACGTGTTTTGGCGGTCGTCGTTGGCAGCGCAATCACAAGCCGGCGATCTTGCGTGCTGCTGCTGCACGCTGCTGGCTGGGCGTGAAAAGGCAAGCGAAAGCGGGCTGGCGCGCCCAATGGAGCTTGCCCGAAGCTGCTGTGGACCGTGTATGCAGGGAAGGAAGGCGCGACCAACGAGCAAGTAGGAAGCTCCTTCTTGCTCGAGCACCTGCACGCAAGCTGCGCGTCAATTTTGGCAGTCGTGCGACAACGCGAGCGAGCCTCAGGCGACCTCGTGGCGGTGGTGGAGGGGAGTTGAAGTGGGCGCGGTGGTGTTAGGTGAGGTGCAGGAGGAGGGCTGGACATGCAAGTTCGGGAGGTTTGGGTTAGCCTCTCGTCGGCAACGCAGAGGGCGCTAGCGGAAGTCTGTGGCTGGTAAGCCGCACGTTCTCTCTTGTGTGACACCCATGCACCGACAAGATCGCTATCAAATCAATCTGTAGCCGCCGTGCGTGCTACGTAAATACACTCACGCGGTAAGAGGCAGATACATCGCGGCAATCGAGTCATACCACAGCGAAAAACATACGTGCTTCGACCTCAGAACCTGACCTCTTCGAAAAGAAACTCAAAAAGCGCCCGCCTCGGCCTTCGCTCCTACAACGATTCAAGCAACAAAAGGAGTATCGACTCGCTACAGCCGCCCGCTGCTTTGAACATCTAACAAGGTCCTCCCAGCTACCGAGACAATGTGTCCACCGAAACAGCCCACTTCACCACCTGTTCACCCACTTTCAACGCCCTCCCGTCTGGACCAACTTCCACATCCAGTCGCAGCGCCAAGACCATCTGAGACCCACGCGCGGAATGACCTGCAGACGGGACGCCATGCGGTCCGCCGCCCATCTTGAAACCGATCCTCCACCCCTCCTCATGTCCTCTACTCTCCGATGCTCCGCTCCGACTTCACGGGTATGGGAGAGTCATGTTTTTCGTCATAGGGCTTCGGGCTTCGAGCGGTGTTATTTTGAGCTGACAGCCTGACAATGACATGACTCCAGTAGGGCTGATGGGTCAAACCTTCACCACTGTGACCACAGCGTCTCTCGGTCTCCTGACCCAAAGATCGTAAAGGAGATCGACACGTTCCAAGTGTCAACCAGGCTGGACCCAGCACTGGAGGATCAGCCGGCATCTTTCGGCATAATCGCGTCTGCATGCAATTCGTAGCTCGTCACTCCAGGCTCTGGAAGGCCAACATGCGACACACCACCTTCCTGATGGCCTACCCTCTTCGCCGACGCCGCTTCGAGCTCTTGCGGTGTTGCTGAACTGAAGCTCTCCGGCGACCACCTCTTGCTCTCCACAGCTGCCGAGATGGGCGGAGCGCTGTAGCCTGGACCCTTGCGCTTGCGGCACAGCATTCGAGACCCGTATCTGCGACACAACAAGAACACAGCGACAAAAACGAGCAATAACGGGATCGAGATGGATAGCGCCATGATATGTTGAGTCCTGTTTCTGCTGCCAGGACTGGCGATCCCTGGCCCACTCGCTGTGGACGTCGGTGAAAGTCGGTGAAAGTGCGCCGCTGCTTGCTGCTGACGCCGTTACCATCGATGTCGATACCGGGTCGACAGCTGAACGTGTGCCTGAGGATTGCTTACCTGGCCGAGTGCTCGTCGCCATAGGCTCAATGGATGGTCCGGACGATCCCATGATGCCGGTTGTCGTCGCTGCTGCCGATACAGTCGAGACTATCGGTTGATTGTTCGCCACTGGTCCTGGAGACGTAGTTGTCGAAGTGCTAGTCGGCAAGACCCCGACGAGGCCTGATGCTGTGCCATTCGACGAAGCTTGTGCGGTCGTGATGGGAGACTCGGCACCGCTGGCTACCGCAGGCATACCACTCGGTGCCGCACCACCGACAACGACTGTCGTTGAGCTGCCGACGCTGAGTATGACCGGTGTGTATGCGCCATTGTACTCCGTCCATACGGTGGTGATGCCCGGAGAGAGCCCTGCGGGTCCCGTGAAGGCGGCCATGGCTGCTATACCCTCGCTTCCTAGTCTGGTTGCATCTGACTGCTGTGAGCTGACTGGTGTCGGCACCGCTGCTGTTAGACGTTTCTCTCAAGCCGACTATACTTGAACAACTGTCTCCGGCTCTCGCTAAACCAAAGCTAACGCAGTCAATTTTGTGCGTGCAAGTAGTGGACTGAACGCTTCCAGAGTCGATGATGGTGTTACTGGTCCGCCGTAGGCAGTCGCGGTAAAGACGAGAACAGCAGTAGCGCGCAAAGACGTCCTCACTGCAGTACAAGTCGCCGATTGCTGGTGCTCCAAGCAATCATCCTGAGACTAAGCCTCCAAGAGCATTTGATCGCTTTGACAAATGTCAGATGCATGACGTTGCTTCCCTGCAGGCTGCCGTCTGTTGTGCTACTGCAGGAGGTCTCGTCGACACACTGGCAAACATTGAGAAGCTGCATGTACCTTGTACAACAGCGATGCTCATGGAAGATCTCACGAAGACCACGTCTGCGCCGGACTTCGATGGCAGTTATCTGCAACGTCGGCGGTGGTGACATAGCTCCCGCTTGTTCCAATAGATCTTAGCTTTCGGTGCGTAGTCGTGCTTGTATGACCAGCCTCTTGCAGTCGTCTTCAAGTCTATAGATGAAGACTCTGCATTCGACAAAGAATGCTTCGAAGGCTCGTTAGCATCAAAGCCTATCGGCCGTTGAAGCATTCGGAGCAGTAAGTAGTGAGCAGTACTAGAAGTACTATATTGCTAGTAGGAAAGTCCTAGATAGTCGACTTATTAAGGAGCTCGATAGGCTCTCTAAACAACCTACAAGCATTATATTAATTTATCTAACGAGCGTAGAAAGCGATTAGATTAGGTATCTATTAATAGTCTATATTAATTAATCTAAGCTATAAGATAATAGCTTAATTAATATCTTAGTTTTATCTTTATTAAAAGTATTAGATTCTACTATTTTTTATATAATTATCTAGTATAAAACTAGTAGTTTATATAGTACGATACTTAGTAGTCTTTACTTCTATTCTACAAAGTTATAATACTAGTATTACCCCTTTCACAATAGTAGAAGGCTACCTTTATAACGTATATCGGCTGTTAGATCTAGTGTGTAACTCACCAAATAGCGCTCTCTAGGTGCTTTGGTCAGCCGTACATGCCGAACTTGCGGATAAGACGACAAGCGCCCACATGTGCCCGTCGCATACACCCGTCCTGATCCTTCCTACAACCTTGGACTTGCATGCCGCCGGTGCTTGGTGATCGCATGGGTCTGCAGGCAAGTTCCGCCTCAGCGAGGGATAGCAAGAGAATGCGCGTTGTTGGTAAGGATGGAGGCGCTACCACCGCGCAGCCCTTCGAACAGTCGTAAGTAGGCCAGATTGAGTGGCGTGGTTGAACGGACACCTCTTCACTTTCTGCCACGATTCCAGGGTACTCGTAATGTCTTTCCAACAGGCACTCCAGCGTGTGCAACAGGCCGCTGGAGCGGATGATGGTACTGACCAAGCCAGACATGCCGAGCTGCTGGAAGCCATCCACAAGCTTCAACTAGCAGCTGAGACGCCGCATGAGGCTGTGACACGTATGCGATGGGAGTTCCTGAAGCCTTTCGCCATCCGGTTCGCGGTTGAGTACGGGATCTTGCAAAACCTGGCTGCGAAGGATGGAGCACCAGTTTCTGCGAACGAGCTTGCTACCGGGACTGGCGCGGAAGAGGGTCTCATTGTGCGAGTGATGAGGCTGGTGTCATACCACGGCTTCTGTCAGGAGATTGAGCACGGCAAATACGCGGCTAATGAGACTACGAAGTACCTCGCTGGCAAGGCTGTTCTGGGCAGCGTCTTGCACATCTACGACTTTGGTCTCAAGACGGTCGCGAAGGTGCCTGAGCTCATACAGAGCAAGCAGCTGCATCAGTTCCCTACTGGAGATGAGTGGAGCCCGTTCCAGCACACTTTCGGGGGCGACACGATGTTCGGCTATCTCGCGAAGAACCCCAAGCGCAAGGCCATATTTGACGACATGATGGAAGTACGGAAGTCGTCGAAGGAGCTGAAATGGTTCGAAATCTTTCCCGTGGAGCAGCAAGTGGGCGAAGGACTTCACTCGAGCGATGATTCTGTCTTGCTGGTCGACGTGGGCGGTGGTAAGGGAATGGACGCAATTGGTTTCCGCAATCGCTTTCCGCAGCTGCAAGGGCTAGTGCTTGTCCAGGACCTGCCACCTACGTTCAAGTCACTTCCCTTGAAGCCGGAGAATGTCACATTCATGGAGCACGACTTCTTCACAGAACAGCCGATCAAAGGTGAGTTGAGACGGTATCTGGGCTCTGAAAAGCAGACTGACTAACGCACCCAGGTGCTCGATTCTACTGCTTGCATGCCATCATGCACGATTGGGACGATGAGACGTGCGTCGAGATACTCAAACCCTTGGTGGCCGCCATGGATCCAGACTATTCGACGCTACTCATCACTGATATAGCGGTGCCGGAAGAGGGTGTGGACTGGCTGAGCGCATCATTCGACCTCTTGATGTGGCTATTCTTCTCTGGCATCGAGCGTACTCACTCGCAGTGGGCGAGGCTCTTCCACGCGAGTGGTCTCGAGCTTGTTGAAGTGCACTCAACACCGCTGTCAAAGGAGAGCGTCTTCGAGTTGCGTGTCCGGCGTGTGTAAGCGTCAAGCCGATGCAAACAAAGCCTTCGTGGCTCGGATCGAGGGACTCATCGTTTCCTGGCCGTGCTGTGGGATTTATGCTCGTGCCAGGTATCAGAAGACGTAGTGGCGGACACTCATGCCTGTATGTCAACCACATTCTACTCATTTCCCTGCTTAACTACGGTGAGTAAGAGAGCGTGAGGAGGCTGCCAGTATGCCGCAGGGGCTGTGGTGTCGAGGTCGGGTGCAGGGTGGTTTAAGTCCTAGTTTACGGATTGTCTCCGATCCTCCCGCAGTTTGCCGCCTCTTATTACCTCCTAGTTGTCGCGTGGAAGTGGAGCCGGTTCATATCGCTGGCCCCCTTGGTCGACACAAGACATCGGCGATCAATGGACCGGGTTCGAAGCGAGACGCACCTCATCGCCTCAACGCAGCCACCCTCCACACGCCGATGCTCATGCTCTGGTACACCACAATCCGAAGCGCACAATGCGAAGCGTACAATGCGACAGACACTCTTTTATCTTGTCATTGAACCTCTGTGCAAATGTCTAATGACCTGGTGGGCGTCGAGAGGATTTAATCAACCTCGCCTTGACCGAGATTTTGTCCTGACACGGCGGCTGCTAGGTGCAGGGCTACTTTCCACGCGAGCTTACTAGCACCATGAATCATGAATAATGCGATGCTTAGATGCGTGATGATGGTGCGTGCTCCCTGGCTCCCATGAAGGCATCCCGGAGGTCCTCCGAAGTCAACCACCGCTTTCGCATGAAGACGTCGAGATTGGCGGGCCAAGAGATCATCCCACGACATTGCGGATCCTTCTGATAGTTACTACAAGATGGAATGCGGACGACGCCATGGCCTCCAGCGGAGGTATCGTAGAAGTGTTCTCCACTGAACGTTGTCCTTGCCGGATCAAACATCAAGCCGAGCCTCGTTTTTGAAGATCAGGCAAAAACACCGAGCCAAAGTCTGGTGCGACATGCTGTCACCACCGTCCACAGGCGCATATGGAGGCGCAGGACCTTCTGCCCTTGGCATTACCTGGGCCCTCGCAACTGTCACGACCATTGTCGTATGCGCAAGGACATATGTGACCGTCAAGCTACTCGATCGACCTGGCTGGGACCTTTACTGGGCTTGGATTGCGTATGTGAGTCCATCACACCGATGCAAGCTCCTTGACATGGACGTATCTGACTGTGGCACTTCCAATAGTCTTTTACGTTGACCTCACAGATTTTGCAAACCATCAGTGTGGCCTACGGTATCGGCAACCACAAGTGGCATCTCACTAAAGTCGATCTTGAACTGGCCACGAAATGGAGCTTCTTTGGTCGATTGCTCGCCATCTTCGCTGCAGTCTTTGGCAAGAATGTTGTCATTGCACTGCTGCTGCGCGTACAAGGTCCGACGCACAAGCGTAAGGCTTACGTTCTGCACTTCATCTGGATCAGCAACATCATATTGTCCATCCTGCTCGTTGTCATGTTGTGTGTAAGGTGAGCACCCCAACAGATGTTCTGTCGGAAAGCGCTATCAGGCATCTGCTAATCCTCACACCCGTTCTTTGCAGGTGTAGCCCGGTGGAGAAGGCTTGGAACATGGCGGTCCCGGGGACATGTATCAACCCAAACGTCACGAAGACCATTGGAATATTCCAGGGCAGCTGGATGGCAGTGAGCGATATTGCACTGGCCATCTATCCGATCTTCATCTTCTGGAGTCTGAGCAGGCCTCTTCTGCAGAAACTGGGGCTCTGCGCTCTAATGGGTGGCGGTATTATTGCCGGAGCATGTGCCGCTGTGAAGACCGTTCAAGTCCAGAAGGCTTATGAGACCACCGACGTGCCCTACAACTTGTACCCATTGCTTATCACCACGATGGTCGAAGCTTGGATGATCATCATACTGGCATCGATGCCTCCACTCCGAGTACTCTTCGTTCAAGCGGTGGAGAAGACCCGGACGGTATTCACTCATCAATCGGAGTCGTACGCTCATACCCTTCCATCTCAGCAACGCCTCGATACCTTTGGCACCGTGGAGCTCCCCAACTTGTCGTTGAAGACACACGCTGGTGATCCAAAGAAGAGAACAAGGACTACAATGGCGACGCATCAGCAGAACGAGAGCGAGGAGAACATATTACCCAGACAGGGCGGTTGTAAAGGAGTCGGATCGGCGCAAGCGATGTACAGTGGCCGTACGGAAAGTAGACCACCGCCTGGCATCACTGTTACTGTGGACTATGCCGTGAGCTACGAGGGCGGCGGTGAAAGTAAGATATAGGTAGTGGGTAACGAGGAATGAGTCGGACGGCGGAGAGGGATCTGAGCTCGGCTGTAGAAAAAGTGAGATGGATGAATCCTTTGCATACGGATCCTATGCGTTGCCATAGCGAGAACCGCATACAAAGCCCTAGTGCTCGCGGCTGCTTGATTCCGGCGAACCTGTACAGCATAATAGTACAGAGACTGCAAGAGACTCCAAGCGATCCAGTCTTGCCGAAACCCTGTCACAACTCACAAGCTATCTGAACTTCGCTCTGAGGAGTCTCCTACCTCATGAGGAGTATCGACCCCGCTCTATTTCTCGCCCGGAAATACCATAGGTCCCTGCCACTGTCGTAACCTCTTGCCAAACACCTGGAGAAACACAACCAAGATTAGCGCACCCCATGTGATACCAGCTTGGATACCCAACGCAGTAGCTGGACCTGCACTCTCGGCCCACTTTATGTTGATATATGTGGCCATGAAACCTCCTGTTGTCCTGCCGACGACGATCCATGCATCCACCTCACCAGAAGCTTCGGGGTAGGCGTCGAGGAGGTAGGCATTCACAGCAGTCGACTAAGTGCAGAGGATCCCAAGTCAGACTTCACCGCAAACGAATAAAAGGATCCGGGGAGTGCAGACTTACGATGATGTTCACCCCAATGATCTGCATGGCGTCCATGACAGCAATGATCATGTAATGCCACTTGTTCTCGAGCGCGAACCCGATGACCAATATACCAGTACCTGTGATCAAGGAAGCCCCGTATGTGATGTACAATCGTGCCTCCGGGTCGATCTTCCCGTTGTGACGCTTGAGGTACAATCTACCAACCAGGTCGTGCAACCAGTGGCCGAGTACGGCGCCAATGATGACGCCCAATATCGGAGCGAAGTAGAACAGCCCGGTGTCTCTGCCAGTGAAGTGGTAGGTCTTGGCAAGCCATGTCGCAAGCGTAGCGTTGACACCGATTGTCCATGCGAAGTTGAGAAAATAGTAGATCACCGTGATCAGGACCGGTAGTTTGCAGATGGCAACAAAGGGCCGCGTGAGTGCCGCAGCGAAAGAGTATCGCCCATGCCGTTCGATGCCAGTAAGACGTACTAGCCTCGATCTCCACGGCGGCTGTTGAGTCTGCGGGATCCGGCGGTCGTAGAATGTCTCATCGACGAAGAGCACCGCAATGAAGAAGCCAATGTAGTTCAGGATGGCGTAGATCCAGTACACCCATCGCCACGACAATCGCCAGACGACGAAGGAGGCCACAAAAGGGCCAAGGTTTGACGAAATAATGATGAAGCCGGACCATATGTTGATCTTCCTTGGAAGCTCGTGAAGGAAGAACATGTCTTTGATCCACATTAACCCACCCTGTTGCATCGTCAGTACGAGTCAAAAACGGAGAAGAAGTACGACGTACAGCTTGACCAGGTCCTACAAACAGCGCCACGACAATCCTAGCCCCGTAGAAGGAATCGAATGACTTCGCAGCTGCGTACCATATCGCAGCAGCCAAGATCACTACTCTCGTCCAGAATAGTACTGGCGCCCGGCCAAAGAAGTCTGAAGCTGCAACAACGAGTAGTGAGCTGAGACCGACCAGTATGGTGTTCACAGCTACACTCTCTTGGATCGTGTTCAGTGGCATATGCCAGTATTTCGCCTGCGGGATCTGCGTGACACTGCCCATAGCTGTCCCATAGTCTGGTAAGAGCGATATGCACGAGATAGCCAAGAGGACAGTATGCTTCTTTCTCCAGCTCCAATTGTGCGGATCGTTCGGGTCGTCCGTGGGCTGCGGAATGAGCACCGTATGACCATCGGGAGCGGTCTTGAGGCTACCAGCTTCTGAGCCAAGCTGGTCTGTTTCGAGGATGTAGCCTTGCGCTGCATTTTGCTTCTCAAGAGGAAGTTGGTGTGCCGTTGCTGAGACTTCTTTCTCACTGTCCGACATCCTGGCAAAAGAGACAATGAGATGGTAAAACTGAGCACTACTGCGAAATGAACGAGAGAGATGAAGATGGGAGTCACCAAAAGCTCACACGCTACCTGCCTGAGACGCACGGTGGCAGCCATTGATTCTCGCATCTGCCGGGCCAGACGATGGATCAGATATCCATGCCGGCAGCTTGCTCCCCGAGCAGTGTGGCACATGGCTTGTACCGATGGTATGGGTAGAGTATGGGCAGATGCAGGTTCGCATAGTGCGGCCGTATAGCGTTCCTTGCGAGAGGTGCCAAGGTGGAGGCCCGGATCATGTTGTCTGAAGAAGACAAGAGGCCGATTGGCAGTGCCTGTCTAGTAGGACGTAGTGCGGGATTGCATATGCACGACGTGGGATGAAAGCTGTATCCGGCATTGACTGCGCAGAAGCGAGGAAGGAAGCGAAGTTCAGCGAAGTTGGAGGGACGCGAAAGCGATCTTTCGATGGGAACACCGGGTACGGCAGACGGTATCTAATTGCGGAAGACAAAATGGAACGCTCCCCGGACTTTTGTCTCGTCGCATCTTTTACGTCTTAATTGCAATACAACAACGTTTATATAGAGTACGAAACATATATCGTTATATAGCTATACATCTTATAAATCTAGCGATATTAATTTCGTAGTCTAATAACGTTCTTTAGTAATAAAGTATTTTTATAAAGTAACGGGACTTATACTCTCTAGAATCGAGTATTCTATTATATCTTCTACTATATATATATATACTAAACTTCTCTTACTATAAGGTACTATCCGATTTCGAGCTTATATAGATATAGAAGCTACTATATCTAAGTCTCTTATATATTTATATAGATAGTACTTATACCTATATATAGAATAGCTCTACTTTAAAGTATAGTACTTATAGACTCCTATGTTACTAGAATAGCTATTATAGTAGATATAGAATTCTTATAATAATATAGAATTAGCTTAATATAGATAGAACACTCGATATAATAGCTATAGTTGCTAAATAGTAGATAATATAGCCTAATATAGCTAGAAGCAATTTATTATAAGAAGTAAACTATAGTACGTTATACTATAGTACCTTTAATACCTACTCGTATACCGAATCTAAGCTTACGAGAGTCGTATTAGAATTACATAGTTAATAATAGTATACTTCGCAACTATCTAGGCAAAGAGTATACGAGCGATGCACTCGAGGACTAAATGGATCGTAGAAGTCGCACGTAGGGTATCAACCACCAACTATACACAACCCCATCCAAATACCCAAGCCTCCCAAATCCCAAACCCAGCGCCAATCGCTCAATCCCAAATCCAATTCCCGCACAGCAAATGCGAAACCTATACAAATTACACAGCCTCATAACTCTCAAGCGGCACATAATTCCCTCTCTCCCTCTCATCTTGCTTCCTTCTCCCCTTCTTTCCCGTCACCGCATCTCTCATCCCACCCAACCTCGTCCAAAACCCAGACTTGTAAGACGATCGCAGTTCTGTTTGTAGCTCATCTTCCACCATCCACCCCGGCCTCCTCCAGAACTTCAACAACAACGAACTAACAACGACCGTGACAGAAGAGCAAGCCATAGCTGCCCCGGCAGCCAAAGGCGGTAACGTGATCCCCCACGGCAAAAAGAATCCCATCGCTACGGGTATGCCTATAGCGTTGTAGACGCAACTGAAGAGTAAATTATACTTTATCCTTCGGAAGATCGTCCTGGATAGGTGCAGAGAGGCCGGGATATCCATCAACTGCTGCGGTTTCATGAGAACAATGTCCGCGGCCTCCATCGCTACATCTGTGCCGGAGGCAAGGGATATGCCGACGTTTGCGGTAGCGAGGGCGGGGGAGTCGTTTATGCCGTCGCCTACCATTGCGACGATTTTGCCTTGGCGTTGGAGATCCTCAATAATGGCTTGTTTCCCTGAAGGGAGGACGCCGGCGAAGACATTTTCCGGCGGAATGCCCACGAGGGCTGCTACATGGTGGGCGGTGGCTGCTTGGTCGCCTGTGACGAGGGAAGTCGCTATTCCCATGCCGTTTAAGGCTGAGATGCAAGCGCGGGCGGAGGGTTTTAGAGTGTCGGAGAGGGCTATGGAGCCGGCGTATTCGCCATCAATGGCCGCGTGAATCGTTGTAATACCCGCTGACTCTGGTCCCTTGATCCTTGCTGGATCGGAGATGGATGGCCGGCTGCGCGTGGGGGACAGGGGTTCATCGTATTCGTCTTCTGGAGACGCTGGGACGTAGATGCCTGAGCTGCGGAGAAGGGAGGCGTTGCCTATGGTGACTTGGTACCTTTTCCGCTCGAAAGCACCGGTGGGTTCGACAGTAGAGGAAATGCCTTTCCCGACTGTGGCTTGGAAGTCTCCCACACTCCCCTCCAAAGTCCCATCCACCGCAAGCCCCAACCTCTCCTTCGCAGCATTGTGGATAGCCCTAGCGATCGGGTGTTCGCTGCTTCCCTCTGCTAGGCCGATGATTGACCACCAGAGGAGCCTGGACTCGGAACTCGCATTCCAGTTTCCAGTCAAGTCGGCACTGGAGACACTCATCTTCCCCATCGTCAGCGTACCAGTCTTGTCAAGCACAATATGCCTAATCTTCGTCGCCGTCTCCAAAGCCGCACCACCCTTGACCAGTATCCCCTGCTCCGCCCCAACGCCTGTCCCAACCATCACAGCCGTAGGCGTAGCGAGTCCAAGAGCGCAGGGGCAGGCAAAAACAATAACAGCAATACAAAGCTTCACACAAACCATCAATCTACCCCCACTCGCCTCGCTCAAAAAGATACTCGGCGGGTGCGGCAAGATGTGGCTGAGCACCATCCAACCGACAAAAGTGCTCAACCCAAGCGTGATTATTATGGGCACAAAATACCCAGCAACCACGTCCGCCATCCTCTGGATCGGCGCCCGACTTGTCTGCGCTTCTTGAACTAAGCGAACGATCTGAGAGAGTTGCGTGTCGCGACCAGCACGCGTGACTTTGAAGTCCACCCTCCCAGCGCCGTTGACTGTCCCCGCCATGAGTGCAGAACCAGGTTTCTTCAGGATAGGCATCGCTTCTCCCGTGACCATGCTTTCATCCACGTAGCTTTCTCCTCGCGTAACAGTGCCGTCTGCGGGGATCTTGTCACCAGGCTTCAATATCACAATGTCTCCGACCTCAATCAGCTCGGTGGGGACAGTCTTTTCTTCGATGGTCATCGCTTCAGCGTCCCCATTTCCCTTCTCCGCTGCGCCTTTCTCGGAGATTGCGGTTTGCTGTGCCCAGCTCTCCGCAGCTTTAGCGGCAGCGATGGGGTCAGAGTAGATAGTAGCAGTACTAGGCGCCAAACTCATGAGCCTACTCAACGCCTTACTCGTCTGCCCCTTGGCCCTGTTCTCCAGAAAACGTCCGAGGAGGATGAAGGTGATGAGCATGGTACTCGTGTCGAAAGTCGTCGCCGGCCTCGAATGCTCGGGCGTCACAATTGAGACGACCATAGCCGCGCAACTGAAGAAGAAGGCTGCGCTGGTGCCGAGCACGACCAGGACGTCCATAGTGGGGGATCCGTGTTTGAGGGATTTGAAGGCGGAGATGTAGAAGCGTTTGCCGATGCCTAATTGAACTGGTATCGTCAATACCAAACAAACAACATCGCCGAGGTAGAGGCCGCGGAGATGGTAGCTGCCGAAGTCCAAGAAAGGCAAGAACATAGGGATGAACATGCTGATCATAAAGACCGGTACAGCGAACGTAACGGAGAGCTTGAAGGCACGCCACCATTCTTGTATCTCTTTCGTCTTCGCGAGAGACTCGAGCTGCGCATTGTTGTCGTCGGAGTCTGCTACTAGGGCGTTGTAGCCTTGATTCTCGATTGCTTCGACGACAGCTCGGAGACCGATCTGCGCTGGTGCGTGTGTGATTGTGGCGCGGGTGGTGGCGAAATTGAGACTCGCGGAGACGATACCAGGGATGTTTTTGAGGCTCGCTTGTAGGTCTGCTGCGGACTCCGGACTAGGAAGACCGTAGACTTTGAGCTGTATGCTGGAGTTCGAGCTCGAAGTTTGCGCGCCTTCTTCTTGGCTTGAAACGATCTTGGCATCGAAGCCTCGGTCTTCGATGGCCTCTACGATCTGTGCGGTGCTGAGCTTCTCCGGGTCATGCACAATCACAGCTCGCTCGGCTAGTAAGCTGATGTTGAATTGTACAAGTCCTTCGAGGTCTTTGAACCCGCCCTCGACGGCTGAAGTGCATGCGCCGCATGTCATGCCCTCGATTGCCACAGTCGTTGTCATGAGCTTTTTGCTATCAGACTTCCGGCGCATCTTCGGCTTGCCTTGCGCTGGCTCGGATGCCTTCGTCTCCACCACTTCAGCATCAAACCCTGTGTCCTCGATCGTCTCCGCCAGCTTCTCCGGCGCTATGATGCTCGCGTCGTGCTCAATGACGGCTCGTTCCGAGAGTAACGATATGCTGAAGCTCTTGATTCCCGATACATCCTTGAACGCGCCCTCTACAGCGGATGTACAAGCTCCGCATGTCATGCCCCCGACGTGTAACGTAGTCGTAGACATGCCGCTCTCCAATATCTGCGCGTTGGTCTCCTCTTCCGCTCCAACCTCTTCCACATCAAACAATGCCTCTCCCGGCCCATCCGAGCTCAAGACCTCGGCGTCAAAGCCTCTATCATCGACAATCTCCCGTATCTGCTCCGCGCTGACTTTATCCGCATCGTGCATAACGACCGCTCTTCCCATGACCAAGCTGACCGACACACTTCCTACGCCGTCTACGCCCTTGAAGCCTGATTCTACCGACGACGTGCAAGCGCCGCATGTCATGCCGTCCACCTTCAATGTCGTCGTCGTCATATGTGGGCCTTGCGCCGGCTGCGCTGCGACTGAGGGCGCCATGGCCGGGTTCCGAGATATGTGGTGCGCTCAGTACTGGTATAGCGATGCACAGCTCGCTTGAATGGGCGCAATGATATAAGAGATCGCTTTTGAACCAGTAGCGAAAGTATCACGAAAGAAGAGTCGAGCGAACAGCGATTCTAGGGAGTAAGTTTAACAATAAGCCGCTGGGCTGAAGTGGCGTGTCAGCAATATATCTAGGTATATATGCGATGTGCTGGTGGTCGTAGGTCCAATCTTCGACCGGTATTCGCCGCCTGCCGTCGTTGATAGCAATGGTCTTGACGTGGTATCTGTTGTTAGGCGTCGTAGAAGAGCGAAACGTCGTCGAAACGCACGCAACACGATGATGACAAACGCGACATTCTGATTTGGACCCCAGACTGGAGTCTCGGGAGTCCCGGAAACAAAGAGCCGAGGGCAAGAACGCCACACCCGGGCCAGCCGGAGGACCTGCATTAGCGACCGTTGGCGAAATTCTTCACGACGACGACGCGCGACACGCGACTGACGAACGATAACGACAGCTCGTCGTTGTGCAGTCCGCTATCAACACTCGTCACCAGCTTCACCTGCTCGAGTATATTATTCGCTAGGATGAAGTCCTATCAGAGTTGCGGAGAAAGAGTTCATGGTAAGCCCAAATGGCCACCCACGGATCTGTCGAACTGATAGCGAACCAACGTCATGTTCATACCCAGCCTCAACCTCGACCTCACGTATATCCAGCCTCTTCTACAGCGCTTTTACTCCTACAATTGACAAACGTTCTCAGCCTTGCGATACTCCCGCAACCGCATCCTTGCGCTACTAACCAACAACAGAATCTGCAAGCGACCGAAGTTCGAACGAGACTCCACATGGAGCAAGTCGTTATGTAAACCCGGCACTGCGGTAAGCGCACAATGGTAGATATCTTGGGTGTTTCCACTCCAAACCATGGGCACGCGACTTGTCTCTCCGCTTCCATCCTCACGAGACTAGTTGGGAGGGGAAGGCTGTCCTTGGTCGCTATCGCTGGCTCGCTGCCCTCCTTCCTTCCTTCGCCCGACTTCCTTCTCTTCCTGCTCTCGCACTTCATCCATCCATTCATCGACTCGTCGCGATTCCACCAAAAACTTCCCGCAACACTCCCAAGATGGCGAAATCCGGCTTCTTCGGTGGTAACGCCACCATCCCAGAGGAATCCTCCTCCACCAAATCCCGCCAAATCTCCAACGGCAACCAATCCAGTAGCAACGAAGCTTCCGAGATGAACCGCAGCAAGAACAAGGAGGCCATATTCGACCCCGAAACCGGTTTATTTGAGGAGACAACCATCCAAGAAGGCGAGCAACGCTTCCGCAAACTCAGCTGGGGCCACCTCACTGTCTGCCTCATCGTCGAAGCCATCGCTCTCGGCTCTCTCAGTATCCCTTCCGCTTTCGCCACTCTCGGGATGGTCGCCGGCGTGCTCCTCACTGTTGGGTTGGGATTGATAGCGATCTACACCAGCTACGTCGTCGGGCAGGTGTATGTCAGACATCCGCATATCCGCCACTACGCCGATGCCGTAGGCCTCATCTGGGGCCGTTTCGGGTACGAACTCACGGGCGCCATGTTCGTGCTCTTCCTGGTCCTCCTTGTCGGCTCTCACGCGCTTACGGGAACAATCGCTTTCATCCGCATCGTGGACCAGAACGTGATGTGCGCCTTAATCTGGGGCGTCATCTCAGCGATCCTGCTCTTCTTCCTCGCTCTCCCGCCTTCCTTCCACGAGTTCCGGTGGTTAGGGTATATCGACTTCGTCTCGATTATCGTCGCGATCCTCATCACCATGATCGCTACAGGCATCCAAGCCTCCAACGCCCACGGCGGCCTATCGCAAGTCGATTGGTCTCCCTGGCCTCCGGAGGGGACAACATTCTACGAAGCCTTTCTCGCCACTACCAATATCATCTTCGCATATAGCTTCGCGGTCTGCCAATTCAGCTTCATGAGCGAACTGCACACACCGACCGATTACGTTAAATCCATCTGGGCACTGGGCTTGATCGAGATTGTCATTTACACTCTCACGGGAGCTATTATCTACGCTTTCGTCGGCTCCGGCGTCGCTAGCCCAGCCTTATTGTCTGCGGGATCCACGGTCTCGAGGATTGCTTTCGGGATTGCGCTGCCTGTGATTTTTATTTCGGGGTCTATTAACAGTACGGTGGTTTCGAGATATATTATTGGGCGTGTGTTTCCGAACTCACCAATTCGCTACACGAACTCACTCCCCGGATGGCTAGTTTGGATCTGTCTTGTCGCTGTTCTTACGGTCATCGCTTGGGTTATTGCGGAGGCTATACCGTTCTTCTCGGATCTCCTGGGTATTATCAGCAGTTTGTTTACCAGCGGGTTTACTTTCTACTTCCCGGCGTTGTTCTGGTTTTATCTGATTAAGGAAGGGAAGTGGAATGCGAACTGGAAGAATATTGGACTGAGTGTGCTGAATGCGATTGTGGGGATTATTGGGCTCGCGGTGCTGGGATGCGGGACGTATGCAAGTGTGCAGGATATCATCAAGCAGTATGGGGCGGGGTCCGTGAGAGGGGCTTTCAGTTGCGATAGTGCTAGTTATGCTTGATGGATTTTGGCTGGGGTGGTCATTTGTTGCTGCAAGGCATGGTCCGAGTTCTGGGTCGCGCTCCAGTTTCTACCAACGACATGGCAAGGGTGGGTATACCTCCTACTGGCTAGGCATGCGATTGATTGAGGGGTGCAGGTCTCAAGATGGATTTGGGCCACCACGGCCTTTCGGAAGGCTTGGTTCGAAGGATCCATGTGGGCCGGGAACCGGGTTGGTCTTTTGTTGCAAAGCTTGGTTCGGTTCCTCGATGCCGCTTGCATATCTCGCGGCGGTATGGCAAGGATGGTATACGGGCGAGGTCTACAGCTGCCTGCCGACTGCTGGTCGCTCTGGGGAGTGCTGGTCGCCGTCTTTAGACGGTGTACTGCTCTCGAGTCTCAATGGTCTGGGACGATGTAGGAGCTCAACAACGATTTGGAACGAAAGAGAACAGGGAGCTAGCGATACAGTCGGCCGGCATCCGACGCCTATCTGTCCGCAGCCGGGGTTAGCGATAAGGGCTCTTGGGGCTGGTCTAGACCTCACAAATGTAGATACAGTACTATGTTGCCGTGTTACCACAGCCGCAAGCCTCATCGTAAGCATCATATGAGAGTCTACTTGGTGTTGGTGGTTCGTAAATACGAAGAGCCTCGTCCAGGTGTAACGTCTGCGCACAGACCAGATGCACGCTTTCCCGACTTTCCCGACTCCCTCAGCCTCTTCATCTCCCAGCAACCTCACCAGACCATCAAGAGTCTGTGCCCGTTGCGCCAGCATCAAGCAAGCGTGCAATGGGAACTCACCTTGCGCGAGATGCGAACGATTGTCTCTGCCGTGCGAGCCTCGAAACGACGGCAGCGATGTGGCGGCCGCGAAGCCACGGGTCCGCCGGGTACACACTGGCTGCGTCTCGTGCAAGAAGAGAAAGCGCAAATGCGATGAGCGAAAGCCAAAGTGTGGTGATTGTGTGAGGCTTTGCCTACAATGCAATTGGCCGACCGAAAACGACGGCGTTGTTCGCACGAGGAGAGTCTCACGAGCTGGTGGAGATGATGGCTTCCCACTCCGATCACATCAGATGGTCACGGGAGGGGGCATGCTAACCAGTTCGACCATCAGCGAGGTGTCTGACTTCGGGGACTACTTCCCTGAGGTGTCGCCACCTACGGAAGACCCACAAGACAGAGTCGCCCAGGGTTCAATAGCTCAAAGCGAAGACTTTCGGCCGGAGTTCACAGCGCAGCCATCTGCACTGCCGGACTTAGAGAATGCACAGGACCGAGCACTATTGAATCACTACATCAACATCACAGCACCGATTCTTTCCAGGCGCAAGACACCGGAGCACAATCCGTATCACGACTATATCCTGCCAATCGCTTTTGCGAACAAAGCGGCGATGCACTCCTTGCTTGCCTTGAGTGCTGGACAGTGGCGCGCAGTTGAGCCTTCACTCGCCCAAAGAGGTCTGGTACATCAGGGCAAGGCTACGAATGAACTGGCTGGTCTGTTACCTAGTTTGAACGAGGTGACCGCGGAAGTAGCGTTGACTACATGCCTCATACTCTGCATGACCGAGCTATACGATGGCAGCACCACGGGATGGAAACATCACCTCCAAGGCGCAAAGAGGCTGCTGCGGGCTTCTAGTGGTCACAGCATCAAGGGATATACGAACAGTCAAGCTCTGTTTCTCCGGCGACTGTATCGTTTTCTGGACTCAGCAGCCACAGTGTCAACGTGTGAGCCTCCACTATCTGAGCAGAACGCTGACCGGGAAGATACGCAAGAAGCTGATGGAGCGTCTCGCCCGCAAGAAGTCTGTCGTGGTGCGCTTGATGAAGCAGATGCAGCAATCTACGGCATTCCGAAACAGCTCTTCCACTTGTTGGACCGAGTCAACAGTCTTGCTCACCTCAGAAAGACTAGAATCGACGATATTTCGGAAGCCGCATTCAGGGACATGGCTACCTGCACGGAAGCTGATCTCATGCACTGGAGCCTTGAGTACGGTGGGCTGTCGCCAGCGATCGCAAAGTTGACGGACGGAAGCAGCGACGCGCACCATGCCTCTAGCGCTTTCCAGTGGGCTTTGCGACTTCGGCTACAGCAGGTTGTAGAAGGCTACGACGTTGCGGATCCACTTGTCAGTGTAGCATTGGCGCGCATTGTAGATTGCGTGCAGAAGATGCGGTACGGCAGCCCAGTGGAAGGGTGCCTACTGTTTCCGCTTGTGATGGCTGGTGGAGTATGCACAACCTACGAGGAGCGGCTTGTCATCCATGACAGATTGTCTGTAATGGAGAGGACATGCGGATTTGGACAAGTGTCTAACGCAAAAGAGCTCGTTCAACGGGTATGGAAGCAGAGAGAGCAGAGTACAGGAGCCATTGTCAATTGGGCCAGGATACGGTATTACGAGATGGCAGGTCTTGCAGTGTTTTAGCTTCATGCGCTCTGCCGTCGTCTCACCATCTACTCTGTGGAGCGAGCCTCAAGGGCATATAGCTGCGGCAGCAAGTCTCTTAAGCTGTCCTTTAATGTCCGCCAATCCATTCCTAGCAGCTCCGCCTCTTGCCTGGAGTCAATCTTGAAGTGCTTGCCGGCTTGTCTTTCTCCAGGGTGTCCTCTTGGAATGCGCGATTGGTATTTCGGAAGGACCAGGCGAGCATCATCCGCAATCTCCTGGTTGCAGTAGACACCGGCAGCCAACAGCAACCGTTTCCCACCGACATTTGGCCTCTTGAGAGCATCGACATGCGCTTTCGCTACATCTCGAACATCCACCCAGACCGGTGCCTTCGTTGGTGGCACCTCCTCGGACTCGCTCCGACCTACCACATCCCAGACGATCTTGTTGCTCTCATTGAGCTCCTTGATGCTCGCGGGCACTGCCTTGTCAAGATAGGGACCAAACACCATTGCAGGGCACAGACTGACGAGGTCGAAGCTGAGGTCCTGCTCCTTCTCCATGAAAGCCCAAGCCGTCTTCTCCGCGACCACCTTTGCCGCCCGATACGCTGCAGGAGCGTTTCCCGCCTTGAGGCCGTCTTCGTAGGTCAACGGTGACCAGTCCGCTGCGGTATATGTCTTCTCGGGACTGGGTCCTGCATTGGCATCGTATATGCAGGCGAAGGAGTTGGTGTGGATCACTCGTTGCAAGCCACGGGTCTGGAAGTGCTTAGCAGCCTCCAGCATGGCTTGCGTGCCTTTCACCGCCGGAAGAAGGAGGTCCCGCTCGAAGTCATTTACGCTGTACGAAAATGGTGCTGCAAGATGCAAGATAGCTGTCAAAGTCTCGCCTGGCTGCAAGCATGACTCGAACGCCATAGTCACTGCATTAATATTTGTGATGTCCTCGATCACGACGACGGAGAGACGTTCGTGGCCGCCGTGCACCTTGTCAACCTGAGCCGCTTTGGACGCTGAGCGGACTGTTCCTATGACTCTGTAGCCCGCTCCGAGAAGTTGATCCACGACATGCGAGGCGATGAAGCCATTAGCGCCGGTGACAACGACAGTTTCGCAGCCGGTGAGTCTCGAAGGCATGGCGCTGTCAGAAGGATGAGAGGGTTGGAGGAGGTTGGAGAAGGTGACCCAGAGGTTGAGGATGCGGTGCTGCAGCTAAGACGAGATCTGTCGAGAGAACCCTCTTATCTGCCTGGCGACAGGACTTGGAAGACTGCAGGGCCGTAATCGGGTGTCCTCTCGCCAATGCAGGTACACCCGCCTCGCTATGCAGGATCTCGAGACGGCCGTCGCATAGCTGCAAACCATGGGTGATACTAGCCTAGCGTTATCTTGCGACCCGCAGACCAGTGTTGGCGTGCTGAGTCACCGTCCAAAATCTACCCATACGAAGTACTGAGTCATTGCGCCGCAAGAGCCGTGAGACACAGCCTGAGAAACATGTTGGGTTCTTATAAACGGTAGACCGTCGCATGTGTCCACGACACAATTACTAGCTAATAGACGTAATGGAACGCTGGGTTCGCAAGGTCGGTCACATCTTCATCATGGACAAGTCCTTGCACATCCGCTTCTCCTTGAGCTAGGGCCTGGAGCTGTGCTTCTCTAGCCTTCGCAGTCCTCCGGTTACGGAAGCTATACAGCACCCGCAACAGTACAGCGAGCACCATTGCCGCACCATTGACAGCCAAGATGGTGATCTTAGCGCTGATATATCCGGGAGCTTCATTGGCTTGGAATGTCTGCGGGCCGATTATGTTTGCGATGGAAAAGCCGATCTGGATCGCGGCATTGGTCGCAACCTTTTTCGTGTACGATTGGACGTTGGAGCCAGCCCAGGCATATATCAAGGCCAGAGGAGCAACGCAGAAGTTGATGAGGTATATGCCGGCGAGCGCACCGCCTTGTGACTTGTCGAAGCCCATAAGCCCAGCGCCGAGAATTGTAGGAATCAGGAGCAGTATGATGCCCAACCAGCGTGGCACTTTGTACCGGACCGCATACGTGCTAGCAAGCGTTGCGAAGATCGATATTACGCCGGATGGCATGTTGAGCAATGCGGAGGTCTTGCTAGTGAATCCAAATCCTTTGATCAGGGTAGCAGAGAATGTGGTGATTACGCCGGATGGTATGACGATCAAGATGGTCGCGATCAGGAGAAGCCATACTGCAGGATCGAGGAGCGTCTCGACCAAGGCTGCTGGTTTGAACACCCGCTTGCCCGTGCCTGCTTGATCCACGGCCAATGTTTCTTGTATCTGGACTTTCTCCGCTGCCGTCAGGAAGGACGCTGACTCCACGCTGTCCGGCAGCCAGATCAAAACCGCCGCCGCAATCAGGAGGTTGAAGGCGCCTACGCAGACGAACATGATCCTCCAGCCTTCGAAAGAGGACGTCTTCGAGCCATGCTGGGCTGCAAAGGAGATAAGACCGCCCACGCTGCACCTCCATCAGTAACATGATCCCTGCGATCCACGGAGAATATACTCACATCTGGCCGAGACCAAGCCCGCAGTACCACAGGCCAGTCCTAGGCGACGCTTGTCGTTTGGTGTACCACTGAGCTGTCACCAGGACCAGCGCAGGTGTGATGACGCTCTCGAACGCACCCAGCAGCGTACGTAACGCTACCATGCCGGCGAAGTTCTGCGCTGCTGCGGTACAGCACAGAGTGATGCCCCACAGCAGTACGTTCAAGCCCAAGACTTTGCTTACAGGGAACCTCTGGAGCAGAAAGCCTTGTGGGAACTCCGCTATCGCATAGGCAATGAAAAAAGCAGTTGCCATCCAGCTGAAGTCTTGACCTTGCATGCCAAGGGTCTTTGCCATTCCCATGATCTAAAAGCAACGAGTGTGAGGGTTAGCGGGTGTATCGAAAGGTCTCTGGGGATCGAGACCTCTCAGGCGGCCTCCTGAGCTGTACTCATCAGCATACGTACGTTCGCATAGTTGATGAGGACTTTGTCAAGGAATTGCCTATGCCAGGGTCAGTCTTCGTCTCGAGGTTGCCGTAAAGGTGTGAGTCCGCACAAGAAGTAGCAAAACAGCATCAAAGGTATGATATGCCGATCGACTTTGCGGTAGATACTCTTATTGTCCAGCTCATCGAGTCGCCCAACGATATCGGACGCTTGATCCGAACTTGCAGAAGCAGGATTGATGTTGGCTGCTTCTTTCTCCATCGTTGACTCAAGGTATATTGGGCAGCTACATGGAGCGACAGGTGTCCGATGGCCAGTAGTGAGTAGAGAGAGCGAGTGTCAAATCTGAGCCAGATCGTTCGGCCCAGAAGTGAACCCAGGATGTTCAAGCCTGAGAGTACGCTCTTAACATGTCCGCGACTCACCCATAGCAGTAGTGGTTGAAGCTGGGAACCTTTATCGTCAGGTACAGGGTATGTTCAACTGGGCTGGTCCGGGCTTATGCAGCCGGCGCAAAGTGTTCGGCAGCGTGGCCGCGCTGTCCGCCGATAACCAACGGTGACAGGGAACGATAGACCGACGAGGCTCCTGTGTCACGCCACTGGCATAGGCTGCACTTCCGGACGATATATACAGACGGCGATTCGCAACGATATAGGTGGTGAAGCCGGTAAAGCGACATCCATACACACCCGAGATGGCTTCGAACAGCAGTCAGCAATATCTCAACGTTGCTGTCGTCGGCAGTGGCTTAGGAGGACTGAGTGCAGCCATTGCGTTGAACCAGCAAGGCCATAAAGTCACCATATACGAACGACGAGACTTCGGCGGCGAAGTAGGCGCATCGCTTTCCTGCGCTTCCAATGGTTCCCGTTTCCTCCAAGAGTGGAACGTCGACATAGCCGCAGCAAAACCAGTCATACTCAAGTCGTTGATCATGCATGACTGGACAACTGGAGATATTCAGAATCAGTATGGCCTCGGAGACTATCGCGAGAAGTTCGGTACAGACTACAACAATTTCCATCGGATCGATCTCCATGTCCATCTCAAGAACGTTGCGCTTGACCGAGGCTGCAAGCTGGAAGTCTGGCACAAAGCCGTGTCGTTGGACAGCGAGACCGGTACCATTCATTTCGAGAACGGCAATGTCGTCCAAGCGGACCTCATCATCTGCGCAGATGGTATTCGTTCGCAGATGCGAGAGCAGCTGGGCGTGACTCCTCGAATAACACCATCGACTTCGTGCTGCTATCGTTGTATCATTGGCGCGGACAAGCTTCGTGCGTTGGGTCTCCAGGAGTTCCTGGGAAACGAAGCGATCGAGTTCTGGGGCGGCTATGGCATCAACAAGGTCGTCATGTCAAGCTGCTCCGACGGAAACGTGGTTTCCTGCTATTGCTTTTACCCTGCGGCGTAAGTCTCCAAAGCATCAACCTCGTCCGGCAGTGCTGACAACCGCCTCAGCCACAACGACCTGAAAGAGGATGGCTGGAACATATCAACGACGCCGGAGAGCCTTGTCGCTACATTTCCAGACCTGGATCCCAGAGTTCGCAAGCTGTTCTCCAATGCTGGTGACATCAAGATGTGGCGGCTTTACGTCCATGATGAGTACCCATATTGGGTCAAAGGCCGGTGTGCTCTGCTCGGCGACGCGGTGGGCAATCTTAATCGACCTAGCTGTTTGCCACCCTGCTGACATACGTAGGCACATCCTATGCTTCCCGACCAAAGCCAAGGTGCATGTATGGCGATGGAGGATGTAAGTACCTTGCCGATTGTCGTCGTTGAACTGAGAGTGGGTCGCTTACGCCTTGGTACAGTCCGGTGCTCTGGGCATCATCTTCTCTTCAGCATACGCACATCTACCGATCGAAGAAAGGCTGCAGCTCTACGAGCGTGAGCGGAAGCCCAGAGCCACCAGGGTTCAGCAGGCGAGTGCGTGGGCAAGAACAGATTTGAGTGAGCGAATAGGGTGGAGCAGTAGTACTGATCGGCCAGGCAAGCTCACCATCGAGGAAGTGTGCGGCTACGACATGCGGGCACACGTCCGGAGCTTGGTGGGTGACACAGCAGAGCCTCCCAGTATGTCGAGCGCTCGGCTGTAATACTCCTGCATGAGGTTTAGCCGCGATCTACTGCGGCGGCCTGCAAGGGCGGGCAGCTTCGTCGGGAGCCTTGAGAATGAGATGTCGGAAGGCTGAGATGTCGCAAGCTGCAGCAACTTATGTGCCGAAGTATCATACGTGGCTCGCATGATAGATGTACCAAGACTTAGGGAAAAGAAGCCTCGAAGCTCGCTTGCAGACAACTTCGTTCATGTTGTCGTAATCGCTCGCCGCTTTAACACTGCGGAATCCTCGTTCAAGCTTGCAAAGTCATGTGCATCAAGACAAGCCTGACGACTGAGTAGAACAGCCGGTCTTGCTCGCTCGCGCATAATTTCTTCATACTCATCCAAGCCCTGCTTCTGATTCTTGGCCCCTGAGGCTACGCTCTCGATTGCGCTGAATAAGCTGTAGGCATCCAGTATACCGTGGTTGGCAGCCTCGCCTCTGTACATCGTCATTGCATGTGCGGCTGGTACCGTCAGCTTCTGAGTACAAGCTTCTGTACTGGTATGCACTTACCATCACCGACGAGTGTCACTCTTCCATTGCGATTGTCCCACTCCTCGCACGGCCAGTCAGTCAGCTTAATCTCGGTGACTGCTGTGCCTTCCGGTATAGCGTCTATTGCAGCCTTCAACGTAGGAGTGAAGCCGACGGCCTTCCGCCTCATCTGGGTCAGCCGTGCTACATCGTCCGCGGGAATCTCATCGTCCTGTCCCTTGACCTCCCAGGATAGGTTGATCTGCACACGGTATCGCTCCTTATCGGAACCCAAAGTGCCGTTGGTCTGGGGTACGTCGAGCATCGATACCCATAGAAATGTGCCGGTCGAAGGGTGGCTTCCTTGGAAGAGCAGTGGATCCAGTCGCCGTAGTGGTTGGACCTGCTCTGCAGTCATGTCGATGGCGACCCCTATGAACCGGACAGGCAGCTCATAGGTCCGGTAAGCGTCAGGCCGAAGGAACTTCCGTGTTCGAGAGTTCGAGCCTTCAGCTCCTACCAGGAGGGAACCGAAAGCGGTGCTGCCATCCTCGAAGACAGCTGTAATTCCATCATGGCTCTCCCTTATATCGACGAGACGTTTGGCCCACCTCACATGATCTTCGACGCCTTGAAGCAGAAGCCTACGCATCTTCTCACGGCTGACGCGCTTCCGGCTGTTCGGTGGTATCTTAAAGCGTGCTTCCTCCGTAGCCAGATTGATGAACAGGAAGTTGCCTGTGTCGTGGCGGCCAACTTCTGGATCGACTTGTATAGTGTCAATGGCATCATAGACGTCAGGCTCCAGTAGCTGCTGCAAGTATGGGAGAACCCAGTGAAGGGTGATTGCCCAACCTTGACCTCTGGCATCGATACTCTCGTCCCTTTCGTAGATCTCGAATGGTATGCCAGCCTGAGATGCTTAGCAAACGCCTCATTCTCATCTGCTCTCCGTTTTACCTTCTTCAGCCCATGCGCGAGCGTGAGGCCGCAAATTCCCGCCCCAATAATCAAGACTGGTCGCTGCATACTGGACTGATCTCGCAAGTAGTCGGCCAAGAAGACAATCATGGATTGGCACTCATACAATGCCGAAGATTGACGCTTTCAGTCTCTCACCACGGTCTCTGTCACGTTAGTACGCTGGACGCGTTCGTGTCATCCGCGAGATGGAGTGGCCAGTCCTCACAGAGGCTGGCCGGAGCCTTCGACTGCATGCAGCCCGCATGGTTTCTTCAGCCTTCGATGCGACGGCCGATTGACACTCACTGCCCGGGACCGATACGATGCGGTGTCCTGCAGGAGTCTTCGTCGCTGCCGACGTCCTTATCGATGGGTCCGAGCGTTCCTGCAGCCGTCGCAAAATCCACATCGCCGGTCCCACTCTTCTCAACACGTCTTTGACACAAACATCCGCCGCGTCGATACTCCAGTGTTTATCCATCAAGATGGCAGACCGTGCTGAGATGTGGACTTCCAGGAGACTTCTGGCCACATCCATCACTCGCACTGCCGCTGAGAGACCGCCTTGACCGCAATACAATGGCACAAAATGGCGACAAACACGAGGTCCTGCAACCCATCCATCCGAGCATGCAAGGAAAGCTCGATCCTGTCTTCGTTGAGCTGTATAACCGTAATGTAGCAAATACACCTCTCAAGCCGATCGACTTCGCGGTCCTGAGGAAGAACTACTCGGTACTCTACTCCTACGGTACCGCACCCGCGCCGGACGTGGGCAAAGAGTATGACAGCCAGATCACCACCGAGGAGGGCGTCAGTCTCGACGTGCGGGTGTACGAGCCAGACACTCCAGGTCCATGGCCAGTGCATATCGACTATCACGGCGGAGGCTGGGGCCTCGGCGATCTTGAAACGGAGGCTCACATCTGCAAGCACATCTGCAACAAAGCAAAGGTGGCAGTCATAGACGTGGCATACCGCCTCGTTCCCGAGAATCCATTCCCTACCGCTTTCGAGGATTCATTCGCGGCGCTCTGCTACGTTCACAAACAGGGCGGCGAGAAGTTCGGCATCGACCCTTCACGAATCTCGCTAGGTGGCGTCTCGGCAGGAGCATGCATCGCTCTAGGTCTAGCACATCTCGCTCGAGATGCCAAGATACCTCTCACGCTCATCGCAGCTGGCACTCCCACGATCGATGATATTTCGAAATACGAGACGGCCTCGGAGTCCCCGTTCAAGTCAATGCAGGAGAATGAGCACGCACCGACGCTCAACTGGGTAAGGTCATGAAGTGCAATGGCGCAGGACAGTACTGATTCGTACGCAGGGGCGTCTCAAGTTCTTCGACAAGCTCAAGTGGGACTCGTTGCCCAAGGATCCCACCGAGAACGCCAAGCAGCGAGAACGCGTTGGCTGGTTCAAGAACTTGTTCGAAGCACCCAGCTTCACTTGCCTACCACGCACGGTAGTCTTCACTGCTGGCGCTGATCCGTTGAGAGACGAGGGCGAGCGGTATGCGCAAATTCTGGCCGAGAATGGCAACGAGGTCGTGCTCAAGCGCTTCCCTGGAGTACCCCATCCGTTCATGCATATGGACAAGGATTTGTGGCAAGCTGCGGAGTTCATTGACCGGACGGCGAAGGAGATTAGGTGCGCATTGCATGATTTATAGTATATGTCCCCTTTCAAGACCAATGTTCGCAGGTATGGCGTGTTGTCGAGATATCGTGTTGTCATAGCCCACGAGCTCTATGATCCTTCTTAGATCCTTGCCCAGCTGCCCAGCTCAATCGGACTGCCAGCCCTTGACTGCCAAGGCAAGAGACCACAAGCTATTGCTGACACATTCTTGGCCACTGTACAAGGTAGTAGGGTGTTTTCTGTTCGTTACGGGGCTAGCTAATTAAAACTACGATTCAAGTCTACCAGTATGCATACACCTCACAGGCTCACAGCCACATGCATCTCGACCCACTTTATCGCTTCATGCCAGTGTTGCTGCCTACACGGCCATAAGCCGCCAAACCTCGCGGCGCTCCGTTCAACTAAACCTCATGTATCCAGGCGCCGGCGGCCACCGGTGGCACCAGTACCGCCACATCCAAGTTATCTCTGTCGAAACGTAACCGCGACGATATTGCTCGGAGGACCACCTTGAGAAGTACTCATCAACAGGGTCCCTCGGTCTGTTGCTCCGGTCATCCAAGCGAGGCAACGGCTGTCCATCATTACCAAGGCGCCTTGGATCGATTGGTGGGTCTGCCATTGGCGCAGGAGGCTGCTGGAGCTGACTGGGTCCTGCAATTGGGAAGCTCTGTCCCTGTTGCGCTACATTCGCGAGCTGTTGGGCCGGCGGGAGAGAAGGCTGCGCCGGCGGCTGCCAACCCGGAGGATGCCAATCTGACTGTGCGCTTTGTCGTATCTTCGCCCAGAGGTCGGGATTCTCTTGAGTGGCGAGGTTCTGGTTCTGGATACGCTGGGCCTCTTTTGCTTGCGCCATGCGTGCCCATGCTTGCTGCTGCTCCTGCTGCTGCCTCTGAGCTTCGCGTGTGGCTCGCGTCCCTGCTTCAGCTGCTGCACGCCGCTGATTGTCATAGTCTCTTTGTGCTTGTGCAGAACGTTGCGACAGCTCCTGCGCCGACGGTGGCATGCGGGGCGACTCTCTGATGACGGTACCTGTAGGTCCGGGCAATGTACGCTGCGCAGAGAGAGGGGTGCGCTGCCGGTACAGCTCGTCTACAGGCGACGCCGTCCTTGGAGATGCGGATCTTCTCCCTTCCTCCCTCACCCTCGTGAGCGGGTTCAACGGCGGCGTTTGAACGGGTCTCGATATCACATTAGAGAGGAATCGGTCTCCCGTAGGTGTTCCGGGAACCAACGTCGACGATGCTGGTCGTGGTAGGGGCGCCACATACTGCGTAGCTGGACTTGGACCAACTGTTGTCGTTGGAGGCTGCGGGCCATAGGAAGTCTGCCTCGATGGTGCTGGTCGCGGCGCTGGGTATCCAGGAGCTGGCCGTGGGCTTTGCGACGCTATTGTGCGGCCATAAGAGTCTAGTCTCGATGGCTGTGGCCGCTGCGCTATGCTTCGCGGACCTGGCGCTGGGCTTGGCGAAGCTGTGGGCCGCCGACTGGAGGACGCTCTGGACGTCACGGCTCTGCTTGGGGTCTGCGGCTGCTTGCCCTTTCCTTTCTTGGGAGGCATTGTAAGTTGAAGTTGTTGTATTGGTATGCTTCTTGGAACAAATCTTGATCTTTCTGTGATAGTGATTCGATGTTCGCTTTGTGAAAATGGAAGTGGTTGTTGATGCCGAGAAAGGAAGGCACGACAGGCTTTGCCAGCTTTTATGGGTGCACAGCATGGTCACAGGACTTGCGACGTCGACTGTTGAGTTTGCAGCTGCTCTTGACTGGCTAGCAGTTTGCCTGGGAAGCCCAGTTCGGCAATAGTGAAAGGCCATGGTACGCATCACTCGCGAAATCGTGGGTCGAGAGGACACTCTGGAGCTGATCAGCTGGCTGTGGTTCGTGCAATGTACGAAAAGACGAGCTTCGGTCGCCAGCTATTCGATACCGGGCATGTTTCGAGTAGCGTGGAGTTAACAATAGCTGAGTATCGGCCACGAATGGAATAGCACCTTTACTGCGCATGTCTGTGAGACTTTCGCAGTCAACCCACCTCATTAAATACCCTGCTATATTAAGGAATAGTCCTATTAAAAACAATACACGTCCCACCATGTGTAAGCGTTCTCCACCGTTCGTTTGCCATGACTGCAAACCTAGTGGCAGTCACGACGGTGCTCCGCATATGTTGGTCGAAGACCGGAAGTGGTCAGTTCGATGAACTGCAATCGCGCAAGTGAAGGATAGCATGCTTGATAGTGTATGTTGAGGACTCGGGAACGTGCCATTGCGAAAACTCTACTATCCAATGACCCATTGCCTCTCTCGCAAGCTTCCTTGTTCAAACATTGCCAACGCCTCGCCGTACATAAGACCATTGACGTAAGCCTCGCCGATGAAGAATGTATGCCCTCGTGCATTAGGACGTAGCAAGTAGGGTGTCGGGCAATAGAAGAGCACCACCAGCTCGTCTCCAATTTGCACATTTGAACTTCCGATGCCGATCCTCCCATCTTTGGTAGCGAAGAAGGTCCGCCGTCGACTCATTTGCTGCACGCATTGTACGAATTGCGCTGTATCGGGGTCAACATCTGGTGCTTGACTCTCTGACTGCACACAGTCCTGCATGAACCGCCGGAAGCACAGATAGCGATGCGCGAAGTCGACCTGCTCCTCGCGATCAAAGAAAAGTGTCGTATCGAAGTTCACATCCAGGGTGACTCTGTTCGCCGCAATGGTGCGAGAATAGACCTCAAATCCAGCGGTGTCTTCCGGCAAAGTCTGACGGGCGAGCTTGAGACACTCCTCGTCCCATGCTTGCGTTTGCCGGATGTTGTCGACGGCGAGGAAGTCCGCCGACTCCGCCACTGGATTGCAGCCGATGACTGAAGTCACTGTGTCAAGAGACATACCAGTCGCGCGGATGCAATCGGTGCCATCGATTGGCTGTAAGGTGCGAGGATCTTTTGTGTTGTACAGTCCATAATCCGCGGGCCTTGCTGTGAACACGTTGACCAGTAGTCGGCCGAATTCGAATCTACGTCTTGGAAGAGCCCATTTGCCTCCTCGTTGAAAACCGGCAGAAGGCATCTGCATTCGCTGGGCTTTGGCTTCTTCTCGATATCGTCCAAGCGAGCGGGTACCAATCGGTATCGTTTCCTCGGGCGAAGAAAAGTCAGGGCACCATGATGGAAGGCCCGGTTGTCTGTCTTTGGTGGCACAGTGGTTGAGTAGGCACTCTCTCGGTTCCTCTTGGATGTAGTACTTCGCAAAGGTCACATATATCTGGTCCACCGGCATCGAAGATTCTAGTGCAAGCTTCTGTATGGTCCTACGATCCAACATCGCTAGCATACCCAGAACCATGTCCTTTGGCATGGTCGCTTGCCGTCGCCGAGTCGCCAGCAACAATGTGCCAAGAGATATGGCCCATCCATTGCCTGCCAGGTTCTCTCGACATAATCGTACCTCTGACATTCCATACACGCTATGCAGAGACTCGGGGGAGGTACGTGGCAGCCGGGCTTCAAGCCAGCTCGTCAGATTTGCCTGTTGGATGGCCAGGATGAATCGTTCCATCTGCACCCAGTCAATGTGGACGTTGCTGCAGAGAAAGGTAGCTTTGGGTGGTTCGTAGAAGCCAGCTTCATGATCAGGGTTCCGCACACGGCCGGCTATGACCACTTCCTGAAGCGTCCACAGCCTACGCCACCACGGTAGCCTCAGCAGCCTGGCCATAACCTCCCAGAACGTGTGTGGGGTGGCAGACAGACCCAATTTTGCCAGAGTCGAGTCCGGATCTGCCTTCACCATGCCATCGCTCGCAGTCACATTGCTCAACTTGTCATTCACCGCGGTAAGCTCGCCAAGATACTTGCATTCCGCAGCGGAAGCTTCGCCTAGCCATATGAGTATCGATTCGGCTCCTTCGTAGATGTCCCGCATCCTAGGGATCTGGATGTCTTTGTCGGCATTCGACTGCTGATCTATACAGATCGCATCGATCCAGATGAACCGACTGAAGCCCTGTCTTCTCATCTCGAGCAGGAAACTCTTCAGACTCTCCGTGACCCAGATGTTGCCGCTGCGTTCGGGCTCAGGCTCGACGATGGCTTTACCTTCCTTATCTAACTTGTCCGCTACAGTGACAAGCCGCAATGGATAGTGCTCGGAAGCGTTGCCCCAGCTGTAAGAAAGGGCTATATAGTCATAGCTGCCAGTCAGCGCTTTCATGACTTCGATGCCTTTCTCGAGAACGTAGACTTTGATGAATGTCCTGTATTGGTCTTGCAGGGTACCCGGGAAAGTCAATGAGAGGAGCTTGCCTGACAGTGGCTCATCCTCGCCATTGAGGTCCAGCTTGAACAGTCTGAAGAGACGTTTGTCTGGTGTATCGTACGTGAAGGGCTGGTTTCCTGTCTGGGCGGCCATAGTGACGGGACGGTACTGTGTCCTGGTGAGATACAGTCTCGCGGCGAGGATAGCTGTCGTCACCAGCTACCAGACAAGCGTCCTTAATTGGGAAACATGACCGCCTCGATAGAGGTCGCTGAGCCTAGAAAGTAGCGATACATCGCATCATCCCCAGTAAGCCCTATCGATCCAGAACCAGCAAGGTAGGTGTGCCTGGAACGGAAATCTTCGCCGCTGCGGAGATGCTCAGATCGTTTGATATCCCAGATGTTGAAAGCATGGCCTCGGCGAGCATTAGGTGTTATTTTTTGTTAGATGAGAAGCGCGCACGCTCATCGCAGCAAAAAGCAAGCGTTGCGGCTAACATAGGCTCTAATTGCCTTGCATGATCGGCCGCTAACGTATGTGCAATCTTGGCAGTCCGGCGCGGTTCGAGGGGCTTTTCCAGGTTGGATGTTCTTGTTGAACAATGGCTTTGATATCAAATCGGACCTGAAACGGGGGCTTGAGCGCTCGACAACACAATGAAGCTACAAAGGCAGAACGCTAATGATACCCATTCGTAAGCATTGCGGCCTTCGCGAACGACGGCTGCGGTGCTTGTATGGGGCCCCGACCGTACGCAGCCAAATCAGCATTGACCGTCTCGAGATGATCAACAAAGTGCGCTCGCATATCCGACCACCTCCCCGGCTCAATCTCATGCAGACAACCGCTCTCCTCTCTAGCCCACCTACTCAACAATATCGGCACCGACATGTGCATCATGAATGCCATGATACCCTCCATCACCTTCTCCGCCACGAGCTCTCGAGTCGTGGCGTTCTTCCAAACATCATAAGACTCACCATGCGGCATGAACGAGCTCTCGTATGTCAGACCGCCCGGTTCTAAGGGAGCACTACCGCCCCACTTCCCATGTATGAGGCCCATGACCTCGGTACTCATGTTGCGATGGTAGTAGGGCGGTCGGAAGGTGTTTGAAGTCGTCATCCAGCGCTGAGTGAAGGCCAGGAAGTCGCAGATTGATATACCTGGGACATTGGACCGGGCGGTCAAGATGCAGTAGACAGTAGGGTCGGCTTGCTCCTTTTCGACACAAGCGATGTTGACGAACTTGGAGATGTCGTACTTGTATGGCGCGTAGTTGCCATGCCAGGCTACTACGTCGAAGGGGGTGTGGTTTTGTGAGCATATGTGGAGGCGACCAGCGACTTTGTAGATGATCTAGCAGAAGGATGTATGTCAGCTCCATATTACCGGATCTCAGCAGAGCTACGAAACACCTACCTGCCATTCTGAAGATGTATCCAGATCGAAGCTAGCGACAGGCACCTCAAAGTCTCTCGGATACGCCATACCATTAGATCCAAAGGGTCCAAGCTCAGGCAGCTCCCAATGTGC
>JAKLLW010000266.1:0-42684 GCA_022814695.1 Neocatenulostroma microsporum
TCGGGTCGGTGCTGTTTTCCATATTGCTCTTAGGTATAGATGCCTCGTGACGGTACTTCCTGAGTACCCAGTTTGACCCTCAGGACGGGGGAAGAGACGAAAGCAGAATTGCGAACAAAAGTACATTGTTTTAGCGCCGTAGCTGCTGCGCTGAGGCTGAGTAGACCCCACTTTTACCTGCATGCCTGCATGAACTTTGTTGCAACACTGCCACCACAGAATGGCGGACATTAAGGCCCCAGCCGTAACACCGGAACGAAGGTGATCAAAATTGCCTAACGAAAAGCCAACGGCCGAAGAATGCATCCCCAACGTATTTGTTGCCTATACTGGTTAGGATGTGCCAACTTGCGGTCCACGGCAACGAAAGGCCCAAGGATATTGAAAGCTTACTGCAAGAGGGTATGCTGTGTTCCAAGATACCATCACAATGTGAAAATAGTCGCTGATACCAAAAGTCATCCCAGTGTTCTCACCACCACTGTGCAGCAACGAGGTACTCCTGAAGTACCGGGTGGTGCGTCGTCAGACCGCTCTTCAAGGGCCCTACCGGTTGCCCTGATGCTCCATTTGTTCACCATCCCAACAACCGTAGACAGCAGCGAGAACAAGATGGTCGCTATTAAAGACATCCCGTCGCCAAACATGACCGACAAGATCAGCAGTGCGATCGAGAGCCCGCAGCCGAAGACATTGACTAAACAGACTGGACTGGACCATGGGACCATGATCCCAGACCATGGCATGAGCTCGTCATCTGCTGTGATGGTCTTTCTCCGTATATGAAGACACCTCACAGCCTATCTTGGCATCTGGAAGCTATCGGGTTTAGTAGAATCCGGTACGGCCGAACTCTCCGCGTAAATTGTTAGCACGATAGAGCCGGGTGTCTCGGTGCAGCGTCTTGAATCGATGGTCCGTTTGAATTAGGGGAGCAAAAGCCTGCAAACTACATAGAATGCGTCGACTGATTGTTCTCAAGGTTAGAATGAGAGATGCAGGACCAGATTTCGGGCTTTGGTATTCCCGGAAAGCCATGAGGACACCGAGACCAAGTCCAATGCCCAGGGGCTTGTCGATCTTGAAGAGCACGAGTATATATAGCTCGGGCATGTTCAGCATGGCTTCTAACTCTTAGCAACTGCACGGCACTGTACAGCGAAGATGCCATCTACGACGAACACGAAGCCGCACGTCCTCATCATAGGCGCTGGCCTAGGAGGCCTTGCACTTGCGCAAAGCCTGCGCAACAACGACATCACGTTCGATATCTTCGAACGAGACTTGTCAGATGAATCTCGAGGGCAGGGATGGTCTATTTCACTACATCCATGGTAATACCCTCCGCGGCCCTCCTCAATCCGACGGGAATGAGGCTATAAGTTGATATGAACAGGTTCATGCAAGAGCTTCTCTCAAATACGAAAGCGGACATGCCCGCGCTAGAGACTGTCAGTACCACCGCCGCACTCGGCATTGCCGGCCAAGCAGCCATCTTTGACGCAGCGACCATGAAGGAGCGACGGCGCTGGGGCGGAGGAGTAGGGGAGGGGTTCATCCGTGGCGATCGCTCAAAGATCCGCACATGGCTACTTACCCATCTTTGTGTACATTGGGGCAAGAAGTTCGCACGGTACGAGGAGTCTGAGGGTAGTATCACAGCGTTCTTCGAAGACGGCTCCACATACAGTGGCGGCGTTCTTGTTGGGGCAGACGGAATCAACAGTCTCGTGCGCAACCAACTGTTGCCAAACCCGAGTGCGAGGCCAAAGCGATTTCCGATGGGTGTCGCTGTTGGAGAATTAGTCGCGAGCGAAGCGCAGTATGAGAGATGGATGACCACCGCTCCATCTTTCTTCATTGGGTCCGCTGAAGGGCGGCGTCTGTTCGTTGGACTGAAGAGCGTGACGTCTGATCGGAAAAGCGCGATGTACTATTGGATCTTTGGATGGGAGGACGAGCGAGCAGAGCATGACGACTTCTGGACGACCAACGCTTCTCAGGAGGATCTACATGGCTTTATCATGAGCAGGCTCGATGGCCTCCATGAGGACTTCGCTGAGATCTTCCGTGCAACGCCCGTAGATGGCATGTTACATCCCCCGCTCACTCTCCGCGATATGCCTCCGTGTGAGCTACCAAAAGGCAAAGTTACCCTTCTCGGAGATAGCATCCACCCTATGGTGCCTTTTCGAGGTCAGTGGCGCCCATGAAGGGTTCCGATTCAGACCAATGTCACTAATCTCATATTTAGGAGAAGGAGGCAACATGGCGATGAAAGATGCTTTCGTCCTCGCCAATACCCTTCAGGCTGAGAGCGACATGCAGGTCGAGGATATGTTGAAGGAGTACGAGAGCGAGATGATTCCAAGGACAACCAAGTCAGTACTAGAGTCTCGAGCGGCGGCTAGGGTATAGCAATACGATGGTTCTTCTTCTGCATAGAGAACGGCGATGAAGCGAGACGAGGTAGCCTACATGCACCTTTTGCTGCAGTACTGCCATTACAAAATGAGGGACGTTGAGGGCTCTAGCCGTAACACTGCCATACCACGGTAAAAATCGCTTGAAGTGACATCAACAGCTGAAAGAAAGATGTAGAACCAAAGCTTCAAGAGGCAGGTGGAAATCTTGACAGTCCTTCTGTAGTAGTCGACACAAGCAGCGACCGCAAGACACCACGGGCCACAACAACACCACGACCCTCAACCTTGCAACAGGGGTCATGATGCGAACCATTGCCCTATCAAGCTGAGTTCATCCATCCCGTAGCACCTGGAGCACCGCATGTTCCATCCTTGCTGCCCCTTCACCACTATCTCTCAAAGCCCTTGCAGTTTCACGCGCATGAGCTGTTTGATGCTCCTTGCCTTGAGCAATGTGACCATCCTGTTGAACGTGGCGTTCAAATCCATCTTATCAATCATCGCAAGATCTTTCATCGGTACTTCTGGTGGGTATACCCAAAGGTACGGGGCCACCGGGCTGAGTGGGAACACACGATTGTCGCCAATTGGCAGTCCTCCCCGATCTCGCAAGCTACTCCATAGTCTCTCGACGTCCTCGTGGACGGGTTGATAGCGTTCGTACGCATGGACTACTGCTTGGCGCCAGGCGTCAGCGTCGTGCTCAATTGGGGAGCGCTCGCAAACAGAGGCGAAGTACTGAGCGATTCCTTCGTCGGTGGTGCTGTTCGAGTTGTCAATGAATTGGCGAAGAGTGTTCAGCGCTTGGTTGTAGCGGCTTACTGGTGGCGTCGCTGTCGTCATAGTCTGACTAAGTGGAGCTGACAAGATCAGAGAACATACCAGCCCATCATGTGTAGATGCATGCCTCCTTTGTCGAAACCGGTAACGTGTTTCCGCCGCTGAGACAAGAGTCTCGTAGATCTTTCGAGCAAAGCCTAGAGTGGCAATGTTGATCGCGGTGAAGGGGGACAGGCAATCCATCGTCTTTGTCTTCGGTGATAAGGCAATACACTAGGGCTGGTCGAGCGCCAACCTTCCAACGGCAATGAACCAAGGGTCGGTGACAATGTACGTTGCCGCTTGGTGCTCTCATGAGTTCCACGTTATGCTTGACCTGCGAGAAGTCTATACGGCTGCTTGGGAATAGCAGATGTGTCCAGAGAGCTCCTAAGGTCTATCGAGGGTCTTTCGGGGTTCTTTCGAGAGTCCCCCATCGCTTACGTGCGTCCGCGAGGCAACCGCCGGCCGATATAACAGCTCTAACACCTTCTGCAATGCCTGGGAACAAATCATAGGGCGGCAACGTCCAATTTCATCGAGCCTCAGAGGGCGAAAGCTGTCGAGAGCTTCCGGCAGGAGGGCATGCTGTTTTCTGGAACACTTTCAGAATGTGGAATAGGTCTTTCGATTCGACGTATGACCATACGAGCCGTTCACGTCATTGTTCTTCCCACGAATTACAGCAACGATGTACTCCTAGAGCCAATAGATATCATCACTAGGGTCCCATTACTTTGACAGTCCTGCACCACACCTGACCTGCTACTTGCAATGCTCGCCAGCAACTCCGTCTATTCCGTCACCGAGCCTCGCTGCAGCAGTGCATCACGGCATTATCTGTGCCGGTCCAGGCTGCATCGTCTGGCCCAGCTTGACCTCCAACATCTTCGTGAGATTACCTCGTACCTCCTTCTTGACCGCGATCGCTTTAACAAGCAAGAAGAGCCTCTTAGCCAGCTCGTCTCCTGTCATCTCACTCAGCTGTATCGCGTCCTGCATTGGCACCTCCGCTCGAACTTCTTCGCCATTCCTGTCACGCGCCATCATCGTGAACCACCGGTCAGCCGGAACGACGCCATCGTAAAGCTCGCACAGTCGACGCCACTGAGCGTTCACCTCTTCTTGCATGGGCTGGTAGCGCCCGTACGCGTAGACGACGGCTCCACGCACGTTGACAACTTTGGCTTCGTATGGCTTGAGACACTGGTCGAACATGTGTACGATCAGGTCATGATCGACGGTCTCCGAGGTGTCGATGATCCAGCGTAGTTCCTTGACGTCTTCCAGTATGTTGTTCATGCTGTCCGATTTTCGACCAATGCTGGGTGCACTGGAAGTCGTGATAGATGGTGAAGCGGACGTCCTTATATGCCAAATGCCTTCTTTCAACAGCTTCTCGCTTTCATGCAGTGGGTTGAAGACCGCAACAAGCACTGAAGACCAGCAACAAAGGTGCTGGGGCAGCGGATTTGCCAGGCCGGAAAGCCATGAACGTGCTGGAAACTAAAGCTGCAATAAGCAAACATCCACCAACTGTATGGACAGAGGAGCATCGCATCAAGCCTGGAGGCACCGAGAACATTGCATCACTGCGATGGCGGAGACTGTTCCACCCCTGCCTAGTCGTTGTGCTCTTCGTCGATCGCGCCGGACGAGACCTGCACGGGAGCATCCTCGACGTGCGATCTGCGAACATGATGGACCAAGAAGTCTTGAGAGCTTACGGTAGGAAGGCGTGATGCGGTTCGAAACGCCATGACAATATGAGATCAGTTGTCCGGACAAAGTGTCGTTGTACGGTACATGTATGCGATCATTGCGCCCACTGCAGCAAGAGTACATTCTCGTAAACGCCAGCAGACATGTCTAGGACACGGACGACGCAGAGTCGATTCGCCCTTTGCTAGATCTCAGTCGCCTTCCACCACTGCCACGTAAGGCATTTCCAGCAGCTCCTAGACCGTCACTTTGGCTGTAGGCACCGCGGTGTGCGTCCAGCTGTTTTCACATCCTTCAAGGCCAGCGTTGTTGACAACTTTCTCCTCAGATGATTGCAGCAAACCTCTTCGCCACCCATCAAAGCACGTCATCTTCAGAGCGCTATCTGCGACATATATGTACGGCTGTACGCTCGTCTATCGATGCACCCAGCTTGCGACTCTCACAACCAGCAGTGCAACGCAACAGATGCAAGCGTGGGACGAGACCATCGAGAACGTTAAGCTGTTCGTTGACACGGATCTTCAGACATCGATCTCCTCCAGTATCGTGCCAAGCTAGACATTGTCTGTGGTCCGTACAACATGATCCCGTCCTGGAAATACGACAAAGCCATATATTACGCCCAGGAGCGCTTCGAGCCCGTACAGAAGGAGATGAACATCTTGCACAGGCGCCTTGGTGAGCTTTCACCCTACGGACCGATCGACATTACGCCCTTCTGGCCGGGAGCGAAGTCCAGAAACGGCAGGGCGAATGCGCGGTGGCCATTCATGGAGGATGCCCTGACCCATAGCATGATGGACGAAGCTGCTATGAGGTCCGTTTTGTGTGAATTGACCATGTTGAGGGTTTTGAAGGAGATTACAAGGGACAGGCTCAAGCAAGCTTTGGATGTCCAAGTCGTTTGGGCTCATCAGGTAATGGCTAACGCGGTGAACGCTGGTGTTCCAGGTATGGCAGTTGCGGTTAGGGGCCAGTCTTATGACGGTGGTGCGCCGGGGAGCCATGGGCCACAGGGTATGAATCAGGCTTCGAGCGGCCAAATGTTTGGTTAGTCCGGTCTCGCTTCCGGAGCAGTGGCACTAAACATGTCTGGGCAGTATGGTGGAGGACGGACAGACGGTAAAGCATGTCTGCGTACCACCCTGAAGCAAAGAACTTTCTGGTTAACTTCACGTCGCTTCAGTCGCGTTGTTCTCTTTGCCAGCTTTGTCGTTCGACTTCTGCACGGTAGGCGAGGATTTGTTACCAGACCTCACTTCCAGCTTCCTTGGCTTCTTGCGCGGCTTGTTTGGATCGCGAGTGGCGCCAGGCGCTGCCGTAGCCTGAGTTGGCGTTTTACCGCTGCTTTGCTGCCTCGCGAGATTACGCTTCGCAGAGCCCTGCTCAGGTTGACTGAACGATGCTCCTGTGGCCGCAGCAGGCGTCGATGGCTTAGCACCCTCAGCTGCTCCACCCTCAACTGCACCCTCTTCTGTCTCCTCAACGGCCTCCTCTTTCACAGCCTCGGCCACTTCCTCGTCGCTCTTGCCCTTGGCCTTCTCCCTCTCCGCAACCTCCTTCGCCTTCTTCTGGTCGAGCTTGACGAAAGGCCCGTGTATCCCACCGACGCCAGCTCCCACCAAACCACCTAGGGCCGTCGTCGGTAGACTGGCCACACCACCGACTACCGTGCCAACGACCGTACCCAAACCCATGCCTACTCCGGCACCTACGCCTGCGCCGCCCATACCACCTTGCCATGGCCCACTCTGTAATCGCCGTGACCACTTACTCTGCCCATTAGCCTCAATCTCTTTGTCGTAGGCCTCCTGCATCATCTTCTTTCTCTCTGCCGGGTTCATCGCCTTCATGGCCTTATCCTTCAGCGCCGAAGCCTTGGAAAGTAGACCAGTGGCGTTCTGCTGAGCGGCTAGCGCTGCCAGCAACTGTTCTTTCTCTGGTATATCGCCACCCTTCTTGCTCATCGCCTTGCTCATGGCATCCTTGTCCACCTTCTTCCCTTGCGCGTTCATCGTCTTCATCAGCGCATCTTTGTCGACGCCTTTGCCTTGGTCGGTGTTGGCCATGGCGTCTTGAGCTACAGAGCCGATCAAAGATAAAAGACCAGAATTGCCAGTAAGTGTATTCCACCAACTGGAAGTTTGAGGCTTCTCCTCTTCTTCAGGCTGCTCTCGCTGTATTTCTTCTCCCTCCTCGTTGCTAGTCTCCGTGGTAATCTCGGCTGCAGGCTGCTTACCGCTATCGCTTGACTCGTTAGCAGCTCCGTGCTTTGGATCAGCCTTGCGGCGAAACATCTGACTTATGCTTAGCCATGGAAGAGGAGCGGTCTAGAACTTAAAGACGGAAGAGGAGAGGGTGTACACAGATGACAGCATTTTGCAGATTCCCTGGCGAATGACGTGTCGTGAGCACCCCACACGCTCCCGTGCGTGCCTTCTTGGTGCCGTAACCGAAGTTCACCTGGCTTTCCTGTCTGCAACGACAGAGGACTGAAGCACCAAGGCGGAGCTTTCAAGTTGATATGCAATAAGGTGCACAGGCGTGTCGTTTATACTTTGTTTCCCGTACCAAGGCTGTGGTTTTACCTTAACCCGGCCTGTCAATGGGTAATGATTACTGTCAGTCCTCGAGCCTATTAGACAGCCACGTATGATAGACAGGAAAGCAGCACCTAGCCAGTCCATGCAAGCCATTAGCGAGCCCAACTGCGACAAGAAGCGTACCGAGGGCGATGATATACGCCGCGAGACAGGCCTCAAGACAGATCGCAACACGGCTCTCACTCTGCCCGCTTTGTCACACAGCATTCGGTGACCGTCTCATTCGTCACGGAAGTCACGGCCATAAGAAGGTAGTCAACGCTCGTTCAGTCAATTTCCGCCGACCGACGACACTGATCCCACTGGTCGTGTTGACGGATAGAAGTCGAAATGTATACGAATTACATTATCGATGCGTCTACCACATTCGTGCGGCGAGACTTGACGAGTCCACCCCATGCACTCCCCGGTCAGGCTCCGCGTACATCCAGCTGCAGACATCCAGCCTGACCACTTGCTTCACAACGCTATTGTGTAAAGGTGTCATACCGAGGACTTTGAGGATGACGGTGCCATGCTGTGCGCAAAAAGCAACAAGATCCTGAAGCATCCGAAAAGCCCGCAACACAGCATCCGGCTGGCTCCATTGCTCAAGAAGCTGGAGATCGTCGATCAGGCACCAGATCACTCCTCTCGACATCGACTTCACCAGGTACTTGAAGAAGCTGCACAGGTAGTCCAGATCTCGAGCCTCAAACAGTGCCTGGTGGGCTTGGCGGTTCTGAAACGAAGACCACTTTCCCAGATCGAAGTTCGAGCTCACCAGTAGGCCAGAGATCATGTCAGCCAGTAGATCTGCGACCGGGTCTTGAGCATCGGACTGGGATCCTTGACAGCAGAAATGTATCAGACAGATTGCGGGAGGCATATGCGCCAAGGCTCGACCCAATGTCGCCACAACGAACGATCCTGGCTGCACACGCTCCTCGATAAGCTCGTACTCTACGAAGAGCATTCGTGAATCCGCTGATGTGTACCAGTACTGAAGCTGATCGGAGGTGCTAATGCTTGCTGCAATGTGCGGTCCTGCGTCGCTGGCGACCTTGAAGTAGTAGCTCATAAGCAGATTGTTCTGTGACGTCCAGTCTCCGATTATGCGAAGGATGTCGTCCGGAGTGATGCTAGGTACTGCAAGGACGCTCCTGTCAGCAGCTCCTGGACTGCCGAGACGCCACCGTAAGTCTCTCATCTCCGTGAACATTCGGGTGATGGCGTTCAAGGTATCACAGTCGTTCTGGCCCAGCCGGTCGAGCGTCGCTTTCACCTCCGCACTTCTCGCCTTCTGGTCTTGCCATTGCTGCGCATGGTCATTAGAGATACGCCTGACGGTATGTCCCAGGCTTGTGACGTGGTCACCAACATCCTGTACCTGGTGTCCGACTCTCACCACGCCGCCATTAATGTCATCGACATGGCTATCGATCTCGCTGGCGGCCACAAGCAACTGGGTGTTCTGACTTATCACAGTACTCGTGCCTTGCTGGACGTTGATCACCATGTCGAAAATGGCTGTGGTCTTCTCCATATCGCACATTTCGGCCTCATCTTTGAGCTCTTGGGTGCATCTTTCAACAGTCTGCATCTGACCTTTCAAATGCTTCTCATAGCCGTCTTGTTGATACAAAGCGCAAATGCGCTTCACTGACACAATGTCAGTACGGCGAACGGAGCAACGTCAAGCCAGTTGATTCTGGCTTACGTGGATGCTTTCGAAACCACTCTATCATGCCCTTCACGGCTGCCAGAAGAGCAAGATCCAGTTGAGCGGCTTTGTCTGCAAGGGTGCCGTTTCCCGGATAGATTCTTAGAAAGCGTTCTGCCATTTCTAGAAGAGCTGGAGACTTCCCCAGCGTATCTAACACTTGTTTACGAAGTTCGGCGACCAATTTGAACGCTTTGAAGATGAGTATGACCCTGTCTATGTTAGTCGAGCTGGCCGAGACGAAAACATCACCGAAATCGCTTGCTGAGTTCTCAAGATATCACATACGCTCCGCAGACCAAAGACGTATAGTCTCCAGACGGTAGAGTGGTGTCCAGTACATTCTCTACCGCCTCACCCATCTCTCCGCCCTTTCTGCCAAACCGCGAGACGAAGCCAGACAACCCCTTTGCTCTGGCTTCGTAAGTCCTGACAGCTACGGCGGCTTCTGCAAGAACATCGTTCCAGTTGTAAGGGCCTTGTGCGTTGAATTGTACTTGCTTCTCTAGCCTGAGTCTGTCCAAGGCAAGCAGGAAATGCGCTTTGTGTTCTTTGGGTCGAGCCTGGATCCTGTGCAGGCATGAGAAATTGGTAGAGCAACAATGCCTTCGTTGGCTTACCCTTGCGGACCTGACGTGCACCAGGTCCCAGAGATAGCATCGTAGTACTTCCCTTGCCTACTGAAGGCTGGATCTCTCTGGCTTGCTCCATTGGCCGCAATGAAGCCATGCACTGTTGCTGCGCGGGTGAGACCGGCCATTAGAAGGTAAGAAAAGTAGGAATGTGCTAAACAAACAACGGGCAAGGTCTTACCAGCAATATGCTCGAAGGAAACATACATCTGAAGAGCTGTACTCATCTGAAGTCTTTAGCCTTGTGATCCTGTGAGGCTGCAAATCTGTGGCGATACGGCTGCCACACTGACGCCCCGCCACATGACGATGACCGCAGAGATGCTGCAGAACGAGGATGCCCCGTCCACACCATCCATCTAGTAGCTGTCGCGACTTGTGGAGGCTGCTCAGCTGACGCGGTGCTGCAAGCTGTCACTTCAGCCGTCGCGATGGAACATGCGGAGGGTGAGGGACCTCCGAGGGATGATAGGGGTCTTTCTGCCTAAGGCAACACTATATGACTTCAACACTCGGAGGCTTCAGCAGGATTTCTATCCTTTACCTACATCCCGAAACGCACAATCGTCTCAGAAACCTAGCCCATTTACGCAGTCAATGCTGCTGGCTGGCTGGCACTTTTACCGCCTGCTCAATTGCCTTCGTTTAAGCCGTCCGCCTTCCCGCTTCTGAGCTCCGCGATGTGTTTGCCTTCTGGTACGGTACCTCAGACCGCACCTACAGCCTTGCATTATCATCAAGTACCATGGAAGCGTTCAGCTCGCGTGAATCTGCAGCTAGTATGCCCGGAGTTAGGGTGCAGATCGTCCCGGTCCTGAAATGCTACTCCATTCGAGCACGTGTCGGATGAGCGCGCACCGCCATCGCAGTTGGGTGCGCTGCGCTTCGCACAGCCTTGCGGACACCCAGAAGACCCCTCATCTCGACATACCCCGAGGATGAGATAGATTTCGCAGCTACCTACGCGCACCAGCCTGCGAACGCGAAAGCGGACAGGCAGGTTGGCCAGAGCTCTGCTTTACTCAAAAAGGCGTCGATGAGATGTATGCCGCCGCTCAGAATGGGCGAGGCTAGCAAGCGACGCGGGCTGCTCGCCTGGTCGTGGAGGATGCAGAGATCAGCAACATCTTCCCGCTCCATGTACTAATAGTTCCAGCTGCGCTTCCTCGCCACCCAGACTTGGCCTCAGTCTTTACTTCCATTCTATTTTCCCGAGCTCCCCAGACTGTCTGCTTGAGTGGATCTGTTCACAAAGGCACGACCTTCGTGGCACGTGCGATCTAAGCCTTTGGCTGTTACTCATTGCTTCTCTTTAGCAGCCTGCATCTTCATGAATGCGTTTTCCCAACCACCGCAAATAGCAACCTAACGGAGATGGCAGGCAGCGCCACTAAGCTTCCTACGCATGTGGAAGAAGCGGGAGCCCAGCAAGGCCACAGACGGACTTCTGCGTACAAGGCCAACGACGGCCATGACCTAAGCGATGCGACGAAGCACGGAATAATGGACCGTAGGCAAACCATTGACAGCAGGAATCGAGCTTCTGAGGGTGTACATCAGCCTACGGTCAACGAGGCTGCAGAGCAGCTGGGTCTCGTAAAGCGCCTCGAACAACTTCGGTTCAGTGTGGCTGCGTTGGAGAAAGCCATTGGACCCCAGAAGACGAATGAGACGGACAACGACTCCGATACGATAGATGAGAAGATTCGAGACAAGATCGAGCGCAGATCCATCCCGACACTAAACTTCATGTCCTTGGAAGAGTACGAGCAGAGGCACAGTGACAAAAGCTGTGGCTTGAGAGGAGTAACTACACGATCGATGTTGTCATGGCTGCCGGTTGGTCACGGCCCACTCGGGTGGTTGCTGCATCCACAACAGCCTTCGACAACGCCTCTGAGCAGCTGCCAGCATCGGACATTGCTTCCCCGAAACCACACAAAGCCGTTGACCAAGTCCGATTTATTCAAATAAACTCGTACGCCCTCTGCGCGGTCCTGCACGAATATGCATGGCACAAGCTTGACGGCGAACCACGGGCCTTCGATGGCGGCATGCCTACATCCGTCATGCTGGCCCCGTTCAAGCCGCTTTGTTACCACATGGATAAGCTTGAGTCACACCTGAGCAGACTCGAAACACGGTGGCAGGGCATGGGTTGGGAAAAGCTTGTTCAGACCCCATCAGAGGAGGTGCCAGACCAGTTCGACGAGATGACCCCGACCGCCTTGGCTGATGAAAGACTACTTCCGGACGCATGTCGGGATAGCTCATGTTATCCTGTTGCTTACCTGGGTCGCAAGGGGCAGTTGCAACTCAACAAGAACGGAAAGTATCTGCACTTCACGGAATACCTACACCGTGCTTCTCTCGACAGCTTCTCGGTTAGGACAGGCTTCATAGAGACACTCCAGCGCACCACTGACACTTCCCCTTTGGTCGCAATGAAACTTGGTTTCGAGAACGGTGCTCACGAGTTCCACTTCACCGATGCTGATGCCGCACAAATGCATCTCGACAGGGTCTCGGAAGCTCTGGTCACTCTGATCAGACACCACCGCCAGCGGGACGCTATGTCCGGTGTTCAGACCACGCATCAGTCTTCTACCGTACCCACGCGATCAGCGGATGCCGCGGTCACGGAGTGCATTACCGACATGGCAGAAAGTGCACTGGGCGAAGACATCGAGGCAGATTCTACTGGAGAAGTCGTGAGCGGCAGCGCACGTAGACGCATCAGGCGGTCCTTGGAGGAAGCAGTATTGTGGGAGCCTGTCAACATATCCGGTGAAGTGGACACCCGAGATTACCTTAGTGAGGACGACCGCACAAGCAACGGATTAAAGGCCTTGAAGGACCTGCGTTGTCTCAAGACATTCTTCGATGAATATGTCCGACCTTCTTGGGAGCCTCTCAGGACGAAGCAAATCGCCAGCATCCAATATGCGGACCTCTGGGCTCTCTTTCGACCCGGTAATAGCGTCTATATTCCAGCAGAAGATCACAAAGTGTGGCGAGTATTGAAGGTGGTAGGCGGACGGCCGACTCTGGACTATCTGCTTTCGGATAACTTCGCTTCTGTTGAAGTATCTCCAAAGCCGGAAAGCTCTGAGGCACTCAAGCGTCTTAAGGTGGCATCGCAAGGAGAAAAGACTACCAAGGATCAGGAGCAACTTCAGCGGAGGTCAGCATCAGAGCGCCGTAGCTGGACGCCATTCACTTTGGACTGCTACTACATTGACTTCGATGGTCGCAGGTTTGCGCCTATTCATCGCCAGTTCGCAATTAACTTATTCCCGGGCAAGAAGAACGTTAGGACTTTGAGAGCATTCCCTCTTCAATGCCTGAGCAATGACGCAAGTGAAGCATCTTCCAGGCTTCTCGATATCATCAAACGCAACGGCAAGCGCTTTGACACACTGTACGAGCATTGCCAAACGGACAAGGACCCTGGCGCAAGACTGTTCTACTACGAAGGCCGCACCCACGTCCGTTCGCCTAGTGGCAGAAGTCTTCCACGCGATCCGATCCTGCGCTCTGAAGACAATGCCACAGTACCTGCTTCACGCCTGGTGCGCGCTGAAGACGTCAACTCGCACGTCGTCATCGACTTCGATAAGACATTCCAAGTATTCTTCCCTTTGTGAACAGACTTTACATGTCTACTTGCTGACGGGTTCCAGTACAATCCTGACTGGAAGCCTCGCTTCAATGAACCACGTTACGCCGAGCGCACGCCATTCGAGAGAATCACAGATTCGCATGACTTGTATGGCTTCAGGAACTTCGTTGAGAAGAAGTGTGAGTGGGAAGGAGGCTGTGACACGAATGTGACATCCGAGTGGCTTGAAGACGACCCATGGATGCAGCCGCGTAGTCAGGAGCCAACGAGCAATCGTGCTTTGATTCGCGAGGACGACTACTGCTTGTTGCCAACCCGTGTCTTTGGGTTCATCTTGCGAACTCGCTCGTGGGGTCAGTAATCAAGTCCGCAGACGGCCGGAGTCGCTTGCTAACGTTCTGCCCTTTACAGCTTGCTTAGACATTCGAGCCGAGAGGCTGAGAGACATCAAGCGCGAGGAGTCGAGGCTGGATCAGCTCCAGATTCCAGAAGATCACAAACTTGCACTAACATCTCTTGTTGAGCGCCATTTCGACAACAAGGAGGCTGCTCGGGAGTCGCACAGCAGCATGGATTTCGACTTTATACAAGGCAAAGGCAAGGGTTTAATCATGTTACTCCACGGAGCACCGGGGCTGGGAAAGACTTCCACCGCCGAGATCATTGCAAATGTTTATCGAAAACCGCTGCTGCCCATCACCTGTGGCAACCTCGGCCTTAACGCTCAGAGCGTGGAGAGAGCACTTACAGAGAACTTCGAGTTGGCGCAAGCGTGGGACTGCATCGTACTCCTGGATGAAGCCGATGTTTTCTTGGCTCAGCGCGACAACTCGGATCTAGAGCGCAACGCCCTTGTCTCGGTCTTCCTACGGACTCTTGAGTACTACAGCGGGATACTGATCCTCACAACCAACCGGGTCGGCTCCTTCGATGAAGCGTTCCGCTCTCGCATCCACAGTGCCCTCTACTATACAGATCTGGGCCGTTACCAAACTCAAGCAATCTGGAAGACCAACCTAGACAGATTGCGGCAGCAGAAGTCTCGTATGAAGAAGCCGTTCGTCATCCACAACCAGGACGATATCGTCAAGTACTCGGCCAAGATCTGGGACGTATTTAACCGGTACGACCATCAGCCGTGGAACGGCCGCGACATTCGAAATGCTTTCCAAGCCGCCGTTGCCCTTGCAGAACATAAGGCGAAGTCTCGCAATGACGAGACAGTGTCCGATACTCCGACGCTCGATTGGCGAGACTTCCGTAAGGTCATTCTTGCCTCTCGCGACTTCGAAAAGTACTTGATCGACACTAGAGGTGGTAGTGACTATGACATAGCTGATCGCAAAAGGCTGCGTAAAGACCCAAGAGTGGCAGGCGCCTTCCAGCCGGAGGATGCGTTACAGAAAGCTCGTGGCTTATTACAGGACGCAGAAGAATTCACTAATGCTCTGGCGGAGGTGGATCCGAACACTATCGTCCAACCGCAGGGTCCGCCATCGTACGGTGTTGCGCCAAGCACGGGGCGCGGTCTCCCTAACAGACAAGTGAGTTACAACGAGTGGATCCCAGCGAGTGTAATAAGTCCCTCGCACAGGCCGCCGTCAGACCACCCGGGCATCCATCTCGATAGCCGTAGTTCTGGCTACGGCTATCGAGATGGACCATATGGTGGGCATACAAATCACGCCCCTGCAGCTCCCGGCCCACAACAGCACCCGCATAGTCCCTCTTACGCCCATCGCGCTATGCCTACTCCAGGCGGTCACTTGCAGTCAACAAGTATGCATATGCAGTCGGCAAGCATGCACTCTAGTCATCTTCCTGCAATGGACGCGACATACGATAAAGGTGGCCCTCGGATGGTGTCTCAGCAAGGTCATCGTCAGCATCACGGCGAAACTGCGATGTACAGCCCTGATCGCTCCTACGAGCCTCGGCTGAACCAGGCGCCAGGGCCAGGAGGCGCACCGGCACACATCGAAGGGAGCATGCCGTATGGGAAGACTTGACGATATCGATGTCACCACCGTACAGGCAGCCGCCACCATTGGCTGTCCAGTACGGTTACCAAGAGCCGATGCAGCATCCCGAGGGATCAGACTCCGCTGTGGTATCACCTGCTCAAGCTTGAAGGCGTAACACTGTGTCCGTTCAGGTGAACGCTCGTACTGAACATGTAGCTAGGCTAGGAGTAGGAGGACTGGTTGAAACTAGCTGATGTCTTTCACACTTGTGTCGCTCCTTTCTGGAAACGCAGTACGGGCGGAAGTCTATGTACAGCGAATAAAAAGTATCTCAGCCTGACCCAGTCGACATGCACGTCCGCTGAACTTCCATGCCGATAGCCGTGTGACGCAGCCGGCTCGTCCGACATTGGGACACCAAGCCCACCTTCCGACCGATAAGCATGATATCTCTGGCCAGCAAGGACTGCACAGCCGCCAAAGACGCCACCAGCGATGGCTCCCGTATCCGTTGATGAGTGTTGTGGCGTTGGATGCATTACAGCTACATTTCTAAAGTCTTCGGCGCCCGAAGAGACAGCCCATGAGTTTCATCGCGCACTCGCATCCGGAAGGATGTACCGGAAGGTTCACTGATGCCATGGAGGCAGGAAATGATATGGTCGAAGAAAGCGATGCTGGACTGACAGTGGAGCTGTACATGCGTGGCGGTACATGCGTGGCGTGCAGAAGCTACCGTGATCAACGCGCACATCGCAGCCTCTATCGAGCAGAGGGCGCCACAATTGTCAATAGCCACTCTTCGTACCATTGCGCACGAACGCCGCTTCTGGGAGTAGCCACATCTCATGATAACGCCTTGCCTGTCTCTCCGCCAGTACATTGCAGTAGTCCACGTATGTCCTCGCTAGATAGTCTTATCGTCGTGAGGATGGCCAGGCTCAGCCATTAGGAAGCTGCAAGCTTGTCCGCGGACCATGGAAGATGGACTTGTACGAAGTACTCCAGGTCCATCGAAGCTCTTGGCCTCGCGACTTCATTCGAGGATAAGATGTGACATTTGAACCTCAAGGGATGCGATTTTTCGGCTTGCTAAGTGGTTGGAAGTCATAGTGCTGACCACAGATCTTCTTGTGGTATTTGGTCTCCTCCGTCTGGTGCTTCCGCAAGAACGACAGCATAGCTTTGCGATCCCATGGAGCCAGTAGTTGGTCCCGCAGCGTCCTTGACCATTCCCGCAACTCAGCGTTAGAAGGGTTATGTTCCATCATCATATCGGTACTCGTGATGTTATGGATGTCATCGTTGTCGAGGACAATGGTGAAATCTTCCAAGGGCTGGCAAGCGAAGTTGAGCAAGCCTCGCGCCCAATGTGCTAGCTTCCAGGGTGTGCGTGCCATGTCGCGCATATGCCGAACGTCGTAGTAGCGAAGGGCCAAGGTCGCATGTAGCATACGCAACTCAGTGAAACGGCGACACATAGCACTTGAGCTTTCCGGTTCATTGTGGAACAATCATCGCCTCCCGAACCCATGCGGAGTCCAAGGCGAATATCGGTGATCTGGGCAACACTTTCCGGTGAGAGTTTCGTGGAGAAAGCCTTGAGTGCGCTCGGGCTATCGAAGCCAAAGCTGCACCGCTTATAGAGAGTCTCAAGCACCTCATGATTGGTTTGACGGCAAGCAAGCAGCAAAGCGAAGGGGTGTCTTTGCGGCTCTGGCAGGTTGAAATTCTTTGGACTGGAGCACACCTGGTGACGAACGTCGTAGGGAGGGGCGTAGACATATCGGTCCTCGCTTTCCAACCAGACTTTCCCGTCCGCGTGATCGTCTTCGTCTCGAGATCCCACGCACAGCTTATGTGTCAGGCCTTTGCCCTTGTTGAAGCGTTGTCCCTTGTACGAAGAGCTAGACGTCAAGGAATCCGCCTCATATGAGATATGTATGTTGCCGTATGGTATGGCGAATTCATAGATAAGGTCTCGAAGCTCGCGAGGAAGGCCAAGTAGTGTAGGCGTCGCCGGGGAAGCCTCTCCCTCAATATGGAGTCGCTTCTGTGAGACTTGAGTGGCGGCAGCCAGGTCGGTCGATGCACGTCGTTTCAGAGAGGGTTGAGCCATTGCTATACGTGTCGGGACTGATGCTCATGGGTTTGGTGTAATCACACGTATGCAAGATGGTTGTTGGGAGCGAAGGGAAGATCGCGAAAAAGGCGGTACACGCGCTTACTAGCGCGCGATTTTCGCGTCGCCGGGACGAGATGGCGAGGCTGGTTGACGATGGATATGATCGACTGTGCCCAGGCTCTCATGTCGACCGGCGGTCATCCTTCACGCGTGAGGCAGCCCTGACATTCGTTAATCGTCTCCGACGGCTCTCCAAGCAAGCTTGTGTCCGTTCGTTGGTTGTATAGGCCGCTCGGGGTCGAAAGCAGGAGCTTCTTCTGTCGCTCCTGTACAGCATATATAACTAAAAGCACGACGCACAACATGTACACTGGACATTGCATTGTTAATCGTGAGCACGTTCATCTATATCCGTAGTAACATACAACAGGGCTTATCACCTAGGCCCTCGCCGTCGGGTTCCACGAAGAGTACTTCACCAGCTCCCGCGCATGCCCAAACAGCCCCATCGTCGATTGCAAGATCAAGTAAGGCGTGTATATAACCGAGAAGACCGCCATCGATCGCCAGCTAGTGAACTCCGACCTGATCCTGTTCGTGAAGTACAGCGTCGCAAGCAGCGCGAGGATGGTGGCGAACAGGAACCATTCGGCCATCGGATATTGGAAGAAGATGAGCTTCACGAAACCACCAACGCTCTTTGGCCAGTCGTTGATGATGAAGCTTATCAGCAGGCAGGTGTGTTGAGAGACGAGATAGTAGCTGAGCTCGCGGATGAAGAGTAGCGACACCAGACCCATGCGCTCTTGCCCCTTCCGCCTACCATCGGGTGACTTGGTCCAAATGAGCGGCATGTGCACGATGGAAGCTTGCGTCCAGCCTGAAATAGTCAGCTCATGCAATTCTCCGCTCAGTGGAGTGTGCATACCTTGCGTCCACCTCATGCGCTGCTTCCAGAAAGCCGTGAACGTGTTCGGAGCCATCTCGTACGAAAGCACGTTCATGTCATGGATCGCCTTGAATCCTGATCCATACGCACGAAGCGCCGAATCGATGTCCTCAGTCAACATCTCTCCGTTCATCTTGAGCTTGCGAAGAGCCTCCGCTCGCCACCAGCCGTTGCTGCCGCAGAAGAGGCCGAAGTCGAACATCCGGCTTCTACCCGGGTGAGCGATAGCGTAGATCTTATCGAACTCAATAGCAATCATCTTCGCCAGAAAGGACTCGTCGGTGTTGTAAACGACGCATCGGCCTTGCACGATGTCGGACTTGTCTTTCACAAAGCGCTCGGCAGCCCATCGAACATTGTAAGGGTGCGGGAGATGGTCGGTATCGAATATGCCGATGTAGTTGGCACCGCTGTCTGGCAGGCCGAGGAAGTGGTTGATATTGTCTGCCTTAGACTTCGAGTTGGGCACTCTGATGACTCGCAGCTGTTCGTACTCGTCGCCCAGCTGGCTGAGGTGGGTCTCGAGTGGCTCTATGGGTCTGGGCGTATTATAGACGAGGTCTGCAAGGGAAGCAAGTTAGTATCTCGATAGCATAGCATCTGCAGGATACGTCGCCGTACTTACTGATTCTGAGCTTGGTATTCGGGTATTTCAGCTCTTCCAGCATGTACATGACCTGCCCAAGCACAATGTCTTTCTCGTTCGGCAGATAAGCTACCATGACCAGATCCATGATAGGTAGGTCGTCCTCAGACTTATGCGGAAATTTGCCACCAGTCGAATCAACCTTGTCAGCCGCTTTCTGTGCGTTCCGGACAGGTGTCATGCCCAGGAACGACTCGATGGCTGTGCACAAGGCAATGTAGAAGTTCGCGATCATGTAAAAATAGTAGAACACCTCGATGGCCTTGCTGGAGCACATGACGAAGATCGCAGTGCATACAACCCAGTAGCATGCCACCAGAATCACAGGAGTCCATTCGGAGAGCCAGTCTGAGAAGCCCATCCAGACTGCCTTCACGCATCGCAGCGCTCGCCGGGGCAAAGACACTTTTGAAGAGCCGCCGCGGTATCGCAAGTTCGCAGCAGAATCGTGGATACTGCTTGGTGGTGATGCGGATTCAGCCACGAGGTAGCCGTTGTAGCCATTGTAGGGCAGTGTCGCGGTCGATGGAGGCATACTGGGAAGAGGCGACATATCTGACATGCTGTGCTGCTTCGGGAAAGCCATGTTGAAGGAGGTTTGCGAGGGTCTTGGGAGCGAGAGGCCGCGTTCTGAACGCAAAACGAGAGACTAGGAGTTGATGCTCGAGCGAGTGACTTTGAGAGCGACAGTGCTGGATACTGAGACAAGAACGAGCGCGACTCAGATACCGACAATATGGTAGAGGATGGCACGACCGCCAGGGCCCTGGAGATAGATAAAAGCCCATACCTAGTAAAGATAGCCTCATACTCAACGGTTTGTCGGAAGCAGCTCGCTGAGTACCGCGGTCATCTGGCGTGGCACACTTTCGGGCAGTCGTACTCGTGCCTGTCAATCTGTCGGCAGTCTGCAGCGGACCGGCGTGGCACTACAGCCTCAAGAGATAAATTAATGCATGCCCGACGGGTGGTCGAGCAACCGGGTATGGCCTCCGCGTTCTCGTGCTGTTCGGATGCTGAGCGTCCCATAACCGATGTGCCAGGGTAGCGCGAAGCTGCAGCTGTTAGTTGCCGTTGTTGGAGGAAGGGAGAGTACGCTGACGAGCACATGCAGCAGCATGTGGAATCCATTGGGCATGTACGAGGTGTATCATATCCGAGTGTCAAGGCCCCGTGGGTATACCTGGTAGCGGATCATCTGCAATAGGTGACTGGGTCGCTATAAGCGGTAAGTCAAGATAGGCCATACTGTAGATCGTCAGGTCGTCGTGTAAAGCTGCAGGCACCGGATGGCTCGGGTGTGATGTGAAGTCGAGCAAGATAGATGGGATACAGGGGCGGTGGCGAGCCTGGAGGTCGACCCTATGGCGACGGCACTTCGTATACATTAGGCCAAATTGATGCAAAACGCATAGCTTGGCGTCGTACACCGTGCGCGTACGTAACTTCTCTTCCGAGGGAGTCGCAATCGCGGGAATCGAAAACATACAATCGGTTCGGGGAGGGCGGTTTACCTCCTCGCGAGTTTTATATCTTACTTACTCGTAAGATACGTGCTAGGGTATAGGAGGTACCTTCTCCGTATCGACCCCTATCTCCGCCCCGGGTGTATCCGCCGGCGGACTTGGACCGTCGACGACGAGGCTGAATACGATACTATCTCTTAGTTCGATATCAACTTATACTTTTGAGCCTACCGGATATTAACCGACATACTATCCTCCACTAGCACGACTATAGAGATACTTTCGAAACTCGCGTAGGTACACGCGTTTTGGCACCTTTACGACGGTATATGAGTTTTGCACCAGCTTGTGTTAATGTATGCGCTCCGGCAACTGCCGAAGCAGTCGACAACGTGGCCGCCGCACTGGTCGGGTTCCAAATCGGAGCTCCGTCCTATCTCAACCTACCACCGCGACCGCCAACAACAACATCCCACTCTCGACCCACTGCCTTCCTCTAGATGTGCAACAAGACGCGCGAAGGCTACTAGATGAGGTCGAAATACCCCATGTGGGATGCACCACGCTGGGATGATCTGCGCTGCGACCCATGATTCCATACTAGACGCACCGACGCACAATAATATGCACCTGCAGCTCGATAATGCATGCCTGTAAAGCAGCCAGGAAGCCAGAAGGCCGCGCTCCGAGCGTCCGTGTAGCCTGCACGATGCCAATTGCTAGATGAAGGCGATGGATGAGATCCTGTCATCACCTTATCCCAGGGCCTGAAGGCTTGATTCTGACACTCTTGACGGCGGCCCTTTTCACATCGTTGCAATCAATGTCTACCTCATCGCTACTAGCACGAGCGCGAGCTCTTCTCAAGACGACCACAACACCACCAGACACAGCAGACGAAGCGCAAGCATATCTTTACGGTCTCCGAGGCGTCCTGACACTGTCTAGCCTCCTATGGCTCTTTTTCCAGACCTTCATACCAGCCGTGGTATCAAATGGAACGGCAGGTCCGGCATACCAGAAGATTATCCGCATTGTCTTCTCGCCAGTGCTCTGGGATGAGAGCCTCCTCACCTCGTTCTTCATCGCCTTGAGCGCACGTACGATATGCGTCCGTTTCCTGAATGACCCCAAGGGATCCACGTTTGCCGGCAGCATCATTCGCAGAATCTTTCGTTTCTCACTCGCTGTGGGATTCGCTTCTGGTATCGCATCGGCAGTCTTTCATTCTCTTGGAACGGACTACATCCAAAGGTTCAAGCACATCTTACCGAACAGCTCGATCGCAAGCCTGAATACGCCCAACAATGGCCTCACTGCACTGAACGCCATGTTCGACTTGTTCTGGGTGGTTCGCAGCTACTACTACCAAGCCGCAAACGATTTCTGGCCTTCGCAAACTATCTGGGCACTCTCGGTCATGTACCAGCAGAGCTGGACGGTCTACTTCTTGATGGTCATTTTGCCCTTCACTCGAGCGACATGGCACTTTGAAGCACTGGCCATCTTCGCTGCTGGATCGTTCTGGATGGACTCCTGGGGCTGGTACGATGCGACTTCTCTATTGCTTGCCGACTATGTGATCAACCCGAAGCTGCGAGCACGCATGGACGAAGGCTTCAGAATCAAACAAGACTGGAACATCCCATTCGCCATCCCAGCAACGGCAATGATTGTCGGTGGTTTTGGTATGAAGTATGTGTGGACCGCCTTGCCGCAATACATCAACGCGGAGTTATACCTACATCCGTGGTTGGACCTCGCGGAGAACACCACAAGAGGCGCATTTGCCGTTGCAGACCCATACCCTCGAGTCGACAACTACCTTATCATTTTCGGCATACTTCTGCTAGTGGAGACCACGGGCCAGATCAGGGATCTACTATCGGCTGAATGGCTGGTCAGCTTGGGAAGACGATCGTTGGGTAAGTCTTGCACTCTGCTGGCAATGTCGGACGCAGCTGACAGCGCATTCTGCAGGTCTCTTCGTGGCCTCCAGCATTGTCTTCTGGACGGCAGGGATCAAGCTTTTCTTGCATCTGCACCTCAATCTCGGTACTACATCGGCTCTGGCAAATCTGGCAGTCTTTGTCACTGGGATGTGTGGGACTTTCGTCTTCGGCGAAGTGTACTATCGCGCAGTTGATCTACCATCACAGTGGTTTGCCAGCCGCGCTTACACCTGGTTGATGCACTAGATCAAGCAATTACTGGGAAGTGTGCTTACTTGGGACGCCTGAGTACGAACGGAGTCCGAGGAGTTTCATATTTGTTGGGTATGGCAAGATGCAATGCATGCCAAGATTAGACGCCAATTGCTGAGTGTTCGAGCGGTGCAGTGTACCGTCTACGATCTCGCGCAGACCGTGCACATATAATCCATATATTCGCTCCTGTGGAACGCTGCCACGAGGTGCTGGTGCCATGCGGTCGGCGCAAGCTCAGCCAGTCCTGGAAGGTATCTCCAGTAATGAAGCAACCACTATGTGTTGAGCAGATACTGTGCCGCGCAACCCGTTGCTGTACGCTCCTCAGCTCCTGATGGCCTGGACAGCGTCTGAAGGAGTGGAATTCATGCTAGGTTTGCATGGGCATATCCTGCATAAGCAATGTGACAATGTCAAGCAATGTCGTTAAGACAGTTAAGTGTCGTCAGACGCATGGCGTGAATGGCGCGATAAAACGTGCATGACATCCACGCGCTGTTATCGCCCGGCTCGTACTCCCACGCACCTAGCCGGGATCTAATACGACAAGATCGGCGGTATCTTACAGCGTGCATATTCTGTGCATGCAAGTCAAGCCGAGGAATTTGACGTAGCTGCTGTTTTTGGAGCGGCGCCTGTCACGCTGCCACACAGACAGAGACATACCACCGCAGTGGTCCGTTCGCGTGGCAAAGTCCGCATGTTGTTTCACGTTATTGTCTTACTGCAGGTTGCTGGCCTATGTGGCCCAACGAGCCCGAAAAACACGAACCGAAGGTCCGCACGAGATTGGGGCCTGGTTGTCTCCCAAGGGTACGCGCAGATCTTTACCATACCGTCTGGTGAAGTTCCGCTTGTGGTAATACCGAACTTCAACTTGACAATCCTTCTTGCAGACAGATGCGCGAAGCTCAACCGTCGTCACCCGCCGCCTCCGCCGTCACACTGGTTCGGCGCCTGGCTCGACAGGTCTCACTAACGCCCACACTATCGTCTTTGGACCGGAGTCCCATGCTGGCAACAGGACGATCAGCGGTCAACGCCGCAGACGAGTGTTCGTCACGAAAAGCGAGCGAGAAGCGGATCTGGTCCACTCCGATGGACCGATATGGCAGGCCTTAATCGTCTGCAAGACTTCAGTCCGCCGGGACAGCAGCAGTGCAATAGATCAAAGCAGGCCCGTCGTACATGGCGTAACCTGCAGCATTGCCATGTGCATTTCTTACCCTCCATCCTCCATCCTCAGCGAAGCTTGCAATGCCAAGTGAATGATGACTATGACTTCTCTGAAACTGACACTCCTTGGCTTACTGCTCGCCGTTGAGGCTGCAGCTACATCTCCGTCACAATGCGCCTGTGGCTACCAAGACCCCGAGACACTTGAAGTCTTCACAGATTCTTTGATCTACTACTTCAACGAAACTGACACCATCGATCCGAATATCTTTGAGGTGCAGGACTTCACGCACAAGACAGAGCAAGGATGGAACTCGATCTACAGGCAAGGCGCAAAGCCAGCGAACGTCAGAATCGCCAATTATTCGGTCCTCCATCCTCCCACTCCAGGTCAACCCTACAACCCAGGCGTCCAAGTCCTGGAATTGCAGACTGACCCATCCGACGAGTATCACCTGGTAAATGGCGGCAGTATCGAAACCGTGCGAAAGGACATGCAGTATGGCTCCTTCCAAGCAAGCCTCAAGTCTCCCGCGCAATGGAACGGCGGCACTGCCTTGACTTTCAGGTTGAAGTACAACGCTTCGCAGTCTCTGGAGATGGACTTCATGAATATGAACGACCCAGCTGATGCTGGCGTGTCCACTTTGCTCAACGGCGAGTGGCCAAGCACGGATATCATCACCAACTATACAGTGATGCAAGCTGCAGGCGCACGACCATGGCTCGGGTTCACGGATGTGCGGATGGACTGGAACAAGACCGACGTCGCTTTCTACATAGCTGGCAACAAGACTCGAGCGGTCACTAAGAAAGACAGAAGCCTGCCGTTGGCGGGTCAGCCTCTGCAACTGATGTCGTGGAGCACTGGCGACAAGACCTACATGGAAGGCCCACCCGTCAACACCTCTCTCAGCCATGTTGCATGGGTCAGAGCGTTCTTCAACTCATCGACCATGACTACCGCCGATCACACTACATGGTGGCAACGTTGTGCAGGCGCTTCCTTCTGCTTGACGAGCGACATGAGCCTGCGTGACTCCACCGCATTCTCTCCGGCATCTGAAATCAAGTGGAAGCAGCCTCGAACAGGTGGTAATATCCGCCGAAATGCAGGCATCGTCGCCGCCTGCTGCAGCTCTTTCGGCGTGTTCGCACTCATCAACGTCTTCTTCAGGCGGACTCCCTGGCACGCCCTTCGGCTGACGAAGAAGTCTTCGAGCAGCCCAAAGGCTCACGATCAATCTTTCGACGAGAAGACCCAGTCGGTGGAATCGCTACCGACAGGTAAAGGCCACTCATACGCCGCGTCGTCGTCGTCCGGCTTCACCATTTCGGGCATTCAGACACCACTGCCTGCATATGGGACTCAGACTCCACGCTCGGGGCGTCAGTCTCCGGCGCCACCCTACGAGACCTCAGAGCGTATGCCTCCCATACCTGGCATGTACCGAGGTGCCAGTGCCGCCAGTAGTCTCGCCAGCCTGCCCACCATGCAGACATTCACTCGACGAGCCATACCACCACACATCGGCGCACTTCCTACCGGGTCGATCAGCGAGGAAGAGTTGGACCGCATAGAAGTCACGCCGCTGCCCACAGAAGCTCGGGACCCGTTTGCGGACGAGCATGCCATCAAGACGGCGCCTGGCAAGCAAGAGCAAGTTGAGAACCCTTTCTCCGACAAGGACGCTATTGGGGTGGCGGTCGATGACAAGTCAGCAACCGCACCGGGTCAGGCTGTATCAGAGCAAGGCAAGGTGCCAGCCGTAGCCGTTGCACCCGTCAACGAAAAGAGCACCTCTGCCGTCGCGGTGAAAGAGACACCAGCAGCCAACCCAGCCCCAACCAAGCGCATCGACTACCTCGCCGGTCTCGTCGCCGTGGCTTGTATGGGCGTGACCCTCCATCACTTCTGCCAAACCTTTTGGCCTTGGGTAGCAGACGGGTACGGTCCCGGTGCCCATTATCCCAAAGTCGAGAAATGGCTCTCGATCTTCATTGGCAGCTACGTCTTGACTCAGTTGTGGATTGGTCCCTTCTTCCTCACAGCGACTCGCTTCCTCTCTACCAACTACCTCAAGAATGGCAATCTGGAGGACATCGCCAAGAAGGAGCTACGCCGTGCACCTCGCCTCTTTATGCCAATCCTCATCACATCACTACTGGAATACTTTCTCCTCTCGATGGACTTGGCTGCTGCGCTGCAGAGGCTCCCTTCGGTCTCTTGGTCGACGTGGCCGTATGTCGTGCCGCAGCCGAATTTTGGGGCCTATCTGAACGATTTGGTGGAGCTGGCGTACTTGATGCCGAACGCCATCCCGGAAGTTGTCACCCATTACTGTATTGGTGTGCTGTGGACGGTACCCATCCAACTACAGTTCACATATCTGGTGCTCGTCGGTGCCGTCCTCATCAAAGACATCAAGAATCCGTGGAAACGCTTCGGCTTCTACGCTGTCGCCATAGCGTCGAGTTGGTACGCCAAGGTAAGTGAACAGTCAAGTCCAGGGTACAACGCGGGATCGTAGGCTGACAAGATGCAGAGTTGGGGCGCTTGCCACTGGTGCGGCCTATTGCTCTCTGACCTCGAGGCCACATACAAGTGGCGAGCATACCTGAAGAAACGTCCAGTCGCGATGTATGCTGTCATGACCGGCGCCTTCTTGTGTGCTTTCGGTGCTCCCGCAATCGGAGCCTTCAACCAGCAGTGGTCCTTCGAGACCTACGAGAACGGAATCCATCCAGACTTCGCAACTGGGAAAACAATCCAGGACATCAAGCCAACATACCCAGGCTATAACGAGCCCACGCTAGCCATTCTGCTCTTCTCGATTGGCTTACAGATCCTCGTAGAGCTATCGACATGGGTTCAAGCCTTCTTATCGATGAAGGTCATCCTCTGGTTACACCCGCACATCATGACCGTATACCTCACACACGGCTTCGTCATGTGGACATGGGGCGCATGGTGTGCAGTCGCACTGAACTCGGCTGGTCTGCCATATTGGGCGGTCTTGCTCATCACGCTGATCACGACTTACGCCCTCATCTTCCTCCTGGCCTCCGTGTTGACGCCCTTGATCGAATTTCCGACTCACGCGTTGATGAGGAATCTGGATCGGTGGGTGAAGGATGAGCCTGTGGCGAAGAGGCAGACCACCGCGCCCTTCTCGAAAGAGTTGGTGCTGAAGCGGCAGGGTCACGAGTCAGTAGAGCCTAGCGAGGCATAGATAGACTGTGGTCTGAAGAGCGCTCTGCACCACGATGGACGATGCCCGCTGGCCTCTGTAAGTAGCTGTTAGTTCTAACGAAACGAGTTGGAACTCAATGTGTGCACATTCACTGTCTCGCTCTTCGTTCTGCGCGTCCTTGCTATGCAGCAGCTGTGGCTCGTCGACACTGGAGTCAGCCGCAGTAGCACCGGAGCTCTAGCATCGCCGGATAGTATCGTTACAGAGTCCCAACGTTCCGGAATCGGAAGACACTAGCAAGTCCTCCGCGCAGACTCGTGACTATCTGGCTGCTCAAAACCCGACCCACATTTGGCTCAAGATCTTGGAGTGCGATAGCATGCTGTATCGGAAACGTCCAAGGCTTGGAAGAGTGGTCCTTGTTTTCAGCATAACGCTACTTGGAGGCTTGGTGTCTTGTAGACCAATACTGATACGCATTTGGTATCCTCCAGAGGCAGCTCTATGGAGCATGCCGTAATGGAGACGCTCTACTTCAGCAATCCGAACCTCTCCAAGCTTTCAGCCGTCGCCACAAGCGACTCCTCCGGGCTACGTGGCTGCCATCCAAGCTCAGTCCTCGCTTTCTCGCCAGAAGCATCCTTGTACACGCCCAGCTCGGGCACTACCATTGCTACACTGGGATCAAACCATCCTAGGATCTTCAACAAGAAGTCGGGCAGCACTCTCGTCGGTACCTTCTTGGCTTTGGACCCCAGGCCCGCCTTGAGTGTCAGAGCGAGATCTTGCGTAGTCATGACGCCTTTCGAGACGGCTAGATAGCGTTGCCCTGCGGCTTTGGGCTCTGTCATCGCAAGCAGATGAAGCGATGCCACATCCCGCACTGCATCTCGGGGCCTTCCTCGGCGATGAAGTCCCGTGCAGTGCGCTCAGCAATAGTCTTGCTCTTGGCGTAGACTGCAACTGGTTTGGCAGGCATGTCAAGGATCGTCCAATCCTCCTCGGTAAAGGGCTTGTCGCCGCGATCTGGGTGGCTATAACCAATCTGTACGAGCTGTCATCAGCATTAATCCTGATGCCAGGCCATATGTAGGGTCTGGCGGAAAGGAGCGCCGATAGTCTCCGAGTCATCCTCACAGCAGCAAAAGAGCTAGTGATGACAATACACTTCACAGTACCTGCTGCCTTCGCCGCCTTCAGCACCCTCAATGTACCCTCTCGCGCTGGCAAGATCAAGTCATTATCGTGTTCAGGTACCGAGGCTGGGAACGGACTCGCGACATGCAGGACGTATGTACATTCGCTGCAAGCGTCCGTCCAGCCATCGTCCTTGTTGAGCTCTGCAGCGGAGAACTCCACGCTTTTGACTTGATCCTCATTGGCGCCGCCACACTTGAGCATCTGCCGCACATTCGCCGATCGGGAGAGGATGCGAATGGTCGTCCGGACTCTTTAGCCTTACTCCAGCAGTTGAACAATGCAGTGAGAACCCACAAAGCCGCTGCCGCCGGTGACTAGGACGAGCTCTTTGGTAGACATGTTGTGAGGCGGTGATCTGAGGTGGCCAGGGAAAAGTGCTGTGTCCTGTCGCCAGCAGCATGGCTATCATCGCACTATATACGGGAAACCTCTTATTGCCTGTGTTATCTCCGACGGCCTTGTAGTCTGACCGAACGCTCAGTCTCCAGATACGACAATTGGAGCTGATCATCATCCTTGCAGCAATCTCCGCTTAACGCCATGTATACCATGTCGTGTGGCTATGAGAGCGTGTGCAATAGCCAACCGAATGGGAATGTGTAGACCAGGAACGGTTATTGCGCCTGTTATCTCACCGTCTCCGATGTCCGCATTGCACCGCCGTATATTCGAACCTCGGTTTAGCCTTGCAGCATCAGGCCGGTCAGCGCTACTTTCTGCCGAGTGTGGATTCGTCGAAGCATCAGGAAAGCATTGTGACATGGCTAGATGTCGTGAGCGAGGGGCGGTCGCGAGAAGGGGGCAGAAGCTTCAGCACTGGCGCGTTGTGTTTACTACAGCAAGCCGTTCCGGAAACGTTCGTGTATGCCAACCCAGTTTCCGACGAACACAAGACCGTCTACGAGCGCACGACCTCCTTAACCCGCACAGAGAGCGGCGGCTTCTCCCAGAGAGTCTTCACCTTGCACCTCGACATCCAATCAGCACAGTCGGGCTGGAGCTCGAAGTCAAACGACCAGATCATCTTCGCCATGATCAATCGCATCTCAGCATACGCGAGGTTCTGCGCAAGGAGTCAGTACTGCGATTCATCGGATAAAGGCAGCAATTGATCTACTCACCTTTCCAAGGCAATTGCGTGGGCCAAATGAGAATGGCTGGCAGGCACTCCTCTTGTCGTTCGCGTACTCTGGGTCGCCCAGCCACCTCTCAGGCGCGAACTTCTCCGCATCGTGGAAGTTCCGCTCGGAGTGGTATGCAGGGTAATGTGAGACCGCCACAGAAGTGTTCTCGGGCATGTAGTAACCTGACACGATCTCTCCGCCCTTGCCGACTTTCCGCTCGAAACCAGTAGGAACTGGAGGGAAGTATCTCAGGCCTTCAGATAGAACGGCGATCAGATAGGGCAACTTGTTGACTTCCTCGAGCGTGATCTCGTCATAGCTCTTCCATCGGCCGCGCACCTCGTCTTTGAGCTTCTGCATGGTATCGGGGTTCGTAAGGAGCAAGTAGGTCGTTCCACTGAGCATGGTAGCCGTCGTCTCGGATCCCGCGGTCAACATCAAGTGTGCATTGGACACTATCTCGTCATCAGAGATAGTGGCTTCTTTCTTCTCGCCGTTGTGCCGTAGAATGTAAGTCATGAAGTCCGGTCGCTGGGTGTCCTTCTCCATGCGTTTCCTGGTTTGTGTCTGGACCCATCTGAAGTATTCTACACGACTCTTGACCTGCTCCTGGCTCACCACCAGGCTGCCGAGCTTCTTCGCCCAGGGAAAATAGCTCATGATATAGTACATCCGGAAGCCCAGGAGCGCATTGAATAGCAGCTCAATGTACTTGTGCGTCTTCAAGTCCTGGAGACAGCCGAACGGTTCGCCAAAGAGTAGATCCGCGATGACATCGAAAGTGAACCAATTATACCATTTCACCATGTCGACGGGCTGACCGGATGCCGAAGTTACCTCCTTCAGGCGGTCAACTGTCTGATCGACGTACTTCTGCAACAACACTTCCTGCTCGCCAAGGGCCTTCTCGCTGAAGGCATGAGAAAGCGTCCGGCGGCCACGCGTGTGGTCTTCGTCGTTGGCCAAGAGAATGGACGGGGCACCGTTGGGCGGTGGTGCGTACCAGACATGGTCCTTCTGCATGTTCTCATGGCCCTTCAGTTTGCCGGTACGGAAGCCGTAGATGTCCGGGAATGCTGTCTCGACACTGACAAAAGACACTTCATTAGGTGAGATCCGGACGGCGTCACCGTACTTCTTGTGCAGGTCCATGACATTGTCGACAGTAGTCCCGGCCAGGAGGTGACGAATATATGGTATGCGGGTGATAGCGTTGATCTTCGGGCCCGGTACTTTTGAGAGAGGACTGAAGTACAGCGTGTAGACTATTGTTCCTACGAAGTAGAGAACAGACTAGTGTTTAGCTTTAGCTTTAATCATCTTCCATGATGCCAGGCAAGCATACCAGTACGGCAAACGTGCCAACAAGCGCCAAAGGCTTGGTCGGCTTGGTTGAGTCGAGTGCGTCCATTGTGTGTTCCTGGATAGTGTGCAAGGCCTCCAGCTTGGGATCCTTCCCGGTCTTTATAGATGAAGACTTAACACGGCAGTGCCTCCGTACAGTAGGCGTCTGCTCTTCTTCTGCTGAGGTCAGATGAAACTGGCGATTACTCGTGATCGGAGCGGTAAAGCCAGGTACTCGTGAGTGCGGAGAGCGGTGTCTTTGAGCTTTATGCACATTCTCACCTCAGCTATGCTATCACGCGTAGTCCCGTAGCGCTTGTGCCCTACTATGTTGTTCAACAGGCTAGTAGGGATGCTTATGCTATTGCGGCCACGGCAATGCACAAGTTGATGGTCAAGCCCCAAAGCACACTGTGCTTGAGAGGGGAACTCGGCATATCGGGTCTTGGTCGGACAACGACATGGTCTTCTGGTATGCGCGTTTTTCGATGTCTGTGTCACGTTGTACATTACTATACGCGCTGGTTCGGGAAAACGCCAAGGATGTAGGTGCAGGTGAGAAGAGGAAGAGAAGGATCGAGCGCGGCCGTAAGGGTGTATTAAGCGCTAGTGCTGTCCGGCGAACCAGCCAATCATCGCTCGTGTCACCACATCGGACGCGAAGCAAGAGTAGTCTCCGACCGAATGGAAGACACGGCTCTTGAATACATGTGCTTCCCAACGTCCCTGTCCACCATGATATAGTTGGTCTCGTGGTGGAAATCATGCTCTCCGGTACTTTGCATACTGATCACTATGCATCTTGGTAGTACTCTGGCCGTTCCACACAGCCGTCAACCTTCGTACGTGCCACAAGAGCCTAAGTATGCGTGATGACCCGGATGGAGGATGACATGCGCTGCTGCCGTCTCGTCGCTTTCCCATGCTATCGATAGCTCGAGGAGACCAATCGCCGTTGATCAGCAGTCAGCTGCGTCTTCAGCACTCGAGCCCTGCCGTAGAGCGAGGTTGCACATCTGCATGTCCGTGCAAACCATGACATCCGTGGGTCTCGATTCGCAGAAAGTGAGTCCGGAGTGAAGTCCTGGATAGGTCTCCAAATCGTCACCCACTCACGCCTCCGCCCACAGGCTCAGGCCGATGAGCAAACAGCAGCTTATGGTAGACAATCTCCGCGATCTCCAGATCCTCGCTCGAGGTCTGATTCCCCTCGCTTTCGGTTCCACTCCCATCCTTCCTCCTCACCACAGCAATCGGCTTGCTAAGCTTCTTCACCTCACCAGTAAGCCGCTGATGTTTGCCAACGTACAAATAGACGCGTTTCTGCCACGCGCCTCCGCCCGGCTGAGAAGGGTCATGGTCCGGGAACACCAGCTTACCGAGCGGTGTTGAGCCATCTGAGCCAGTTTGTTCGCTTGAGAGCGTGGAGTTGACTGTGCCCTGGATCTCGACTATGGCCAATCCCGAAGGCGTTTGTAGAAGCTGCGGTAACGGATTGGTGGCGTTGCTTGTTCGCCCTTTGTCGGGTGGGTGGAGCGCAATAGCGGGCATCGTGGCCGCAAGGATTGGCTACTGCGAGGTGTCTCGATGTAACAGCAGAAGCTGACTGTGTTCGGGAAGTGTTGTTGATGACTTCCTTTCGCGAACGCGCAGCTCGCCGTCTGTTACTAAGCGGCGCTCCGAAAAGTCCCCGGGGCAACGCTAAGCGAGAGTTCTAAACCATCACATTCGGGAAGGCACGAGATCACTTACCACGTCACGTAAGCGGAACAGAAGTTTGGAGGGATCTGTACAACTCTCCATCGCAAACAACCACGCAACTAATTACACCGAGCCATCTTTTCAGCCTCGCCGTGTGCTCTCACGCTCCGGCTCGCATGCAAGAAACAATAATCATCATCATGAGTCCTGTCAGCCTCAAGCCTCATCTCGCAGTCCATATCAAATAGACCGCATGACAAACCCTACCGCCCGTAACTCCAGTGAAATGCAAGTATCATCATGAAAGAACATCAAGAAAGTCAAGAAAAATCACACGCCCAAGGGGATATATCCGCCAGTGATGGCAACTCCGCATAGCTCCTGGTTGCTCCGTTCTTTCCCGGTATCCGGTACTCAGCCCATGCCGCTCTATCCAACCAATGCCGCCCATATGCACCGTCTAAGATCCCTCCCTCCGCAGTATGAACAGTCGCTCGCAGTCGTAGATCGTGTCGTCAAAGTCGTGGTGCCAGCCGTTCGTGAAACCTTCCGGGGCCGAATCGGATGACAAGGGTAATTGATGCTGAAGTATGATGGTATGCCGAGTGCTTCTGCCGTAGTCACAGCAGAAGCCACGCTCGCTGGGAGAATGCAGGTGATGCCAGCCTAATAGCCAGCCATACCACCCGCACCCACACCCGTATCCTCATAGTCACGCTCCCCATGACGCTGCTGAAGCCCAAGCCTCGCGAGCTGCTCCTCAATCATATCATTACCCATGATACAGTTCTCAAGATACGAAATCGTCTCTTTAATCTGCTCCGCCCTCGAAAGCCCAGACTTCCCTCCATTCAGGCCCGGCACGAGATCATCAAGGTCCTTATACCCCTGCCTGATGACGTTCCGGCGCTTCTGCTCGGAGAGAATGTGATTCGCGCGCTTCTGATCCTCCGATAAGTTCTGGCGGGCCTTGCTATGGCCGCTGCGCTTCTTCGACGAGGAGCCTTCACCGGGTGACTGAGCGTCGTCGGGTGAGTTTGGTGTGCTGCCGTTACGGCCGCGGGCAGTGACTGAAGACTTGCGACGGTAGACGGGCGCTTTGCTTCTTGGTGTTGTGTAGGCGTCATTGTCTTCGTCGTCGCTTGCGATCTCGGCTTTCGGTACCTTGGGTCCGCGCTTTGGGATCGTGCCTTGCACGCGATGCTCTGGCTGGTATTCATCTTCCTCCTCGCGCTGGGCTTGTGACTTGCGGCGCTTGAGCGGGCGCGAGCCATCGGCATCGCCATCGTCTTCGCGGATGTTTGTGCGGTGGTTCAGAGCAGACCACTGCGACGCGCGCTGCTGGCCGTTCTGCATGGTGCTTGGAGTTGCCGGAAGGCCGCCCATACCATGAGGAGAGGACATTGTACGCTGGAGGGTATTCGCGTTTGTTGTATTGTTGATGTGGTAGGTGCGCTGTGATGGGTGATCCATATTCCTAGAAGCATGTGATTGTGGATGACGTCCATTCACAGCTGCCTGTTGCGCAAGCGGAACGTCCATCAGTTGTGTGTGCTTGCCTTGCTGAAGCGTGTCGTAAATCTGACCAGCGTGAGAGAGTGAGCCTCGCCACTCAGACTCGTTCGTGAATCGAAAGTTTGGGAGGTTGGCGTAGGCTGGATCGGTATTGAAGAACAGGCCTTGGTTGTTGAGGGATGGGTGGCGTGAAAGAGGGAAGCCGTGCTGCTGTTGGTATTGGGCTGCCATGCGCGCCTGCATCTCATGCATCTGTTGCTGTGTGCCGAACTGTGGCTGTGCGTTGTAGCCATGTGCAAACGCAGAGTCGCTTGATGACCTGGAGGTCATGCGACTGTCACCCTCGGCTGAGGCCGGAAGAACGAATGGGTTGGGAGTTGCAACGATGTCGCCCCATGAGCCTGCGACCAGCGCATTTTGACCTTGCATTTGCTGCTGCTGAGGTTGGCCGCCACGTAGGTTCAGTAGCTGGCTTGCGCCGTTCACATCTTCGTTGTCAAATTGATTCATGTTACGCGGAGAGTAGAAGCTGCCTTGCTGGTTGGATTGCGGCATGCCGGAGTGAGTCTGGTAATGCGCTTCCGAGAAGTCTGCCACGGTACTAGATAGGTCCACCGTCGCGTTAGTGGGATCAAAGTTGAAGCCATTGCCGAAACCACTGTTGTCGACTTTGCCACCCAGTCCGTTCTGCAGCTTGCCATCCACGATGGTGGGCAGGTTCAGATTGGTGGGGTTGAACATGTCGCTCCCACCGACTTGGACCTCGTCCGGGTTGTCGAAGAAGTTTGCCATCAGGTCAGTCTGGTTAGGGTCCAGTATATGCTGGTCGTAACCTTGCTGATTGTTCTGATACTGAGTTCGGTTGGCGAGGTAGGAAGTATCGTCTAGAAGAACTCGCGAGTCAACGCCGCCGTCGCAGTGAGCGGGAGGGAGCATATGACTGCTGAGGGAGTACTTACAACCAAACGGTCCGCCGCCATGCTGGGCCAGATGTCGCTCATGCTGCGCCGCCATTGTGTCCGCCATCTCATTCACTGGCTCGCCGGCCCTCGTATACCTCAGATACCCGCCCGCTCGCTCGCTCTCGCTCTCTCGTCGCCTTGGATAGCAGGTGGCAGGTGGTCTTGCCGCTTACCTCTTTGAATGCTTGCACTGTGTGCTCTTTCTCTCGGAATTGGTCGAAGACGGTATGCTCATCGTCCCATGTGCGTGCCGGTCGCTTGTGAATGTCGAGTGTGGGTCTATCGTTTATGTGTTTGAAGGCTTGTGAAAGCTCGTGACGTTGGTGTGAAGGAGGAAGTTAATGTCTAGGCTGCAGTCAGTAGAGAACAATAGAATGGTGGGTGACAATAAGTGCTCACAGTGGGGTGGGCTCTTCGCCCGCTGAGACTCGAGGACTCTTCGCAATGTCTCGCCAGCAACCAGTCGCTGCAGGTACTGCTATTAGATGCTGTGTACAATGGTCGTGGCTATCACATGCAATGTTTCAGCCAGATTTCGTGATGTTTCTCGAGGTGTGGTTGTGTATCACATGAAGATGGAGGATGTTGAGAAGAGTTCGCATGTGACAGTTCACATGCTCCTCGGGAAGCTCCCGCCACTAAGCCGCTTCAATGCTTCCGGTTCAATGCTTCCGACATATACCCCGAGTCAACCGCATGACATGGACACATGAACGACAAATACAATGGGCCTCATGTCCTCTGGCATTTCAGAGCTCTATAAAAGACCTGTACTATACTCATGCAATCTGGAGATGACGATATACCCTCACCGGACACCAGACGCTATCCTCCCAACTCTGCGACAGAGGACCTACACAAATGCGTCACCCGCCTGGCCATCCCCAATACTCAGAGAACCGATTGACAGACAAAAGGCCATACGAGAGCTCTGACGGACGTAATGCCGAGATATTGGATGTGTCTTGCACCAGTCTATTTCAGCAATGTAGACAACCCACCAGCCGGCGGAGCCACTGTTAGTCTTTTGAGGATGGGAAAGTCCGGCAGGATCAGCATGCCCATATCGAGACTTGCCGCATCGCCAGCCTTGGCGCGTTCTCGCTGGACGCTTATCCATGCTGTGATGCGCCGTTGTTGGCAGAGGGTCTGGACTGCCTGGAATTGGTCCACATGCTCAAAGATGCTGAACTTCGATGATGCCTCAGGCAGCAATTTCCGTCGACTGTACTTGGAGGTTTTTGGGGGTTATGCCTGTCTATTGTTCTTGTTACATAGTCCCGACCACGGTGACCACCTAAGACTAAACCTGGAAAGCAACGTCTTCTGCCAAGAGCCGTTACTCTAGGAGCAATGTGTGATCTAGATATATTGTTACATGTAGCTGTAGAGTACGTAGTAACAAGTCACCACCCTGCCCTCTACGCCTTCTTATGCTCCTTCTGCCACTCATCCGAGAACGGGTAGTCGGTATAGCCCTCCGGAGACTTGACCTTGTAAAACTTCTCGCGGTCGTACGGCTGGAAGTCGATGCCATGCTGTAACCTGTACACCAAATCTGGCGTCGAGATGAAGTACCTGCCAAACACAACAGCGACGTCCTTGTCCTTGTACTCCTGATCCACCGCCCGACGTGCGGAATCCGGCTTGAAACCTCCGGCAATGAGGATAGGTGATGTGCCAGCCCAGATATCGATGAAAGGGTCGATCTTCTCGGTCGTCTCGACGTCGGCGTTCCCTGCTATTCTGCTCTCGACGAGGTGGACGTAGGCGAGTTTGAGTTTCTTCAGCTCTTGGAGCAAGTGGGAGAATTGTGGGATCGGCTCTTCCATTTGCATGCCCTGGAATGTCGACCATGGGGACAGACGGATGCCAGTCTTTTCAGCGCCTACGGCCTCGACGACGGCTTTCGAGACCTCGATGCCGAAGCGGGAGCGGTTTTCGACGCTGCCGCCCCATTCGTCTGTGCGCTTGTTTGCGGTGTCCTGGGTGAATTGGTCGATCAGGTAGCCGTTGGCGCCGTGGATCTCTACTCCGTCGAAACCGGCACCTTCTACAGCGTTCTTGGCCGCGGAGGCGTAGTCCTTAATGTACTCCTGGATCTCGTCTTCCGTCAACGGCCGAGGAGCCGGGCTGTTGTCGCTCATAGCCACATCGCTCGAGCTGACCAAGTCGCCTGTGCTCTCCTTCTGCTTGACTTCCGGGTTTGCCGTCCGTCCCAGCGCCCACAGCTGCATGAAGATGACTCCACCGGCCTTATGCACGCTGTCCACGATCTCTTTCCAGGCCTTGATCTGCTCGTCATTGTAGATGCCCGGGACGTTCGCGTAGCCGCTTGCTTTGGGCGAGATGAAGGTCGCTTCGGTGATGAGAAGTGTACCCGGCACACAGGATCGCTGTGTGTAGTACTCCTTGACGAACGGCAGCTGGACGTGGTTGTCTTCGGCGCGGAAGCGGGTCAAAGGTGCCATTACAACTCTGTTCGAGAGCTTGTAAGGCCCAACCTGGAGCGGCTGGAAGAGCTTCGATTCTTGCGGTGCTGAGCCCATGGTTGCGGTCTTCTCGTACTAATCTGAGGATATGGGTGGATTGGAGGGTTGATTATGAGATGGTGGGATATGGAGAGGAAGAAAGATACCGGACTTATACTCACGAACTCTTGCCAACGGCGACATCGTCATAATCAACAATTCTCTGACCATTTATCAGCAGCCCCATGTGCCGGACGGCCACGTACCTGCCTTAGCAAGCCGGCGGCGCAGATTAGAAAAGAGTGGAAGCATTGGAAACGAAAACGAAAAGTTTCGAACGAGGTCCACGCCTGCATCCTCGCCTGGGTCCGGGAGATTTCTCGGCTGTCAGCGAAGCAGGGAGACGGTCACGTGCAAAACGCATAACGTTCCTGCCGGAGAACATCCGATGAGAGGTAGTGTAGAACTCATTGTAAGATGTATATTCTATCCATACTGCTCGGGTCATGTACGTAGTGTATCATAAGTCCATTCCTGCCTCCCTTTCGGCATCAGGACCGTAGCCTTCTATCCATGCTTCGTCAGACGCCGGTACTCCATCCAACCCAATCCCAATCAAAGCGCGCAGCCATGAGGTGCATTAACCCATCCAGTCAACCTATTAGCGATATCGCTCGCATAGCACGCCGTGCAGCATCCCTTACCCAAATCGCCACTCGGATCAATGCTCCCTCCATTGTACATCCTCGCCGCGCGGTAGAACTGACTGACATCCGTATGCCCTTGCTTCTGCAGACACTGCTCCAGTCCATCTCCCGACGACGTCCCTGCTGTGCCGTCTTCGACTTGCTGATAGATCTCCGAGTATGGACATGGCGTCTGCACCATCCCATCGTCGCTGACGCCTGGGAGACCGAGGGCGGCGTTGTTAGTATTACAGGTCCCGGTGCCGTTGTGTGATTGCATGAGGCCGGGGTTGTAGACGGAGTACTGGGTTGTGATTACTCGGACGCAGCCAGTGGATTCTTGCATGATGGTCGCTAGGATGAGACGGGAGTCTACGCCTGTTGAGTCGGCGATGGTCAGAATGGCTGTCTTCATGTTTGCGACTTCGTCGTCGGTGTCGTCAGGGACGGCCCATTGAGCGCAAGAGGCTTGCATGTTGGGGGCGTTGGCTTCGAACCTGGCTTGATGTTAGCTGATGGTGATGTGGTATGGGAGAAGATGGGACACACATGTAGTCGAATGTGACCCAATCTGATTGCGCTGGCCAGCCATCTGCAAGCGAGCCGTCTCCGTTGTACATCCTGTACACATCTACGGTACTACTAGGCGTAGGCGAAGCATACGACGACGTCGAAGACACTGTAGTGGTTAGCAGACTTGAGCTCGTTGTTGTGAAGGCTGTCGTCGATCCTGCTGATGTCAAGGTGGTGCTGTACGTGACTAGTGAGCTAGTAGTGATTGTCGAAACAGGTACGCTCGCTGTTGGAGTGCCGCAAGTGGCCACACAGTACGCATCGCCAGCCAGCATATGCGGACATGTTGGCGGGTCGACGGCCGGGTTCCAAGCCATGAACGTGTCCACGTTGATGCCATACTTCTCAGCGACACTGGAGCAATAGTCGCCTGATACGGCGACATACCACTCCGTGCAGCCAGAAACGATGCCACCCTGAGTACGAGCCGGGGCAGGTGCTGTGGCCACGCATGAGGAAGAGATTCCCGGTACGGTACTCGATGTCGTGATGCTGGTTGTGAAGCTACTTGTTGAGATCGACGTTGATGATGGTGAGCTTGTCGTTGACCAGCTTGACGATGTCGGAGTCGCGGACGATGAGCTGGTGGAAGATGAGCTGGTTGACGACGACAGGCTGGTCGAATATGAGCTGATTGACGACGAGCTGATTGACGACGAGCTGTTTAATGACGCCAGGCCGGTCGATGATGGACTGAGTGACGACGAGCTGTTCGATGCCGAAAACGTCTCAGAGCTGATAGAAGAGCTTGAGTTCGTCGTGTAGATGCTGGTCAGGCTCGGAAAGCTGTAAGCAGTCGACAGGCTTGATAACCCGACCGTCGTCGTGACTGTGAAGATGTCTGTTGTGGTATGCGTTACAATGATGGTCCGCACAGCCATCGAGGTACCGGTCCCGATGGTGTAGGTCAGCGTAGACGTGTGGGTATTTGTGATGGTCGAAAGGGTGCCGCTACTGCTAGGCTGCGTAGTTGAACTCGTATCCGGAGGCGATGTAATCGTCTCAAGAGTAGCATTGAGCCTTGTCGACATTGGCAGTACGCTGCTACTCGTTGGATAGCCCGGGATGATACAGATACCATAACCAGCAAGGATTTGTCGGCAGGTCTCGGAGTCAGCTGGACTACTAGCCTCGAGTGCGTATAATTGGATGCCATGCTGTACTGCAATGTGGTTGCACCTAGTTCCTGTAAGTCGATTAGTATCTTTGATACTGCGCATGCAGGCTGTCGCATACCTGATGTTGCGCTTGGCGTCGCAATACATGTCAAACTTGGGTCATTCGTTGTCGATGGTCGGTAATCTGCAGAGGTTGAGGTTACGGTTATCAAGGGTATCGAAGTGTTAGCGAACTGACGTGGAAACAATGGATGATGAGCAATGGGCTTTGCTAGCGTTGTCGATGCCAGCAAGGCGATAGAAGTGAACTATGCAGTTGTCAGTCAACTTTTACTTGTGGCGTCCGTGGGGCGGCCTTGCACTTACAGTGTGTAGATGCATGTTTGCGAGTTGCGCCGACTAGGCGATCAATACACAAGCTATCTGGCGCAATCGAGTATGTAACGAACGAAGTGCCAGTCGAAGTGATGGGGTTGCAACGACACTGTGCTCTTGTACGCCTCTTATGTGTTCTGTATAACGAGCGACAAACGTCCTCATGCAGATAACGAATGGTGTAGGTCAGAGGAAAGATGTACTCAGCTGGTATCTGTCTCTGTTGTAAGTGTTCCGTCCTCCTCGTCTGTTTGTTTCTCTTCTTTGCGGTGTGTGGTGTGCCTTGCAGGCCTGCGGCTGCAGCAAGGCTGTCTGCAAGGTGGAGATGCAGCGGTCCTGTGTTCTGTAAATCAAAAGCAATCGACGTCAGATCCGTCTAGCGAGTGCGACGAAGGTCTGATGAGGCACAAGGGTATTGTTGATCTGTGTAAGGATGTGGTAGATGTTGTGTAGCGATGGATATGCAGAGTGTGACCAGGATCAGGTACCGAAGACGAGGCTGTCATGCAAGGAACTGCACCCAATGTCTTATACCGATCGATCTGCAAACCGAGCACCCTTCTATTGACAACTGCAAATAGTTGTTGTCCAGCGAACATGTTCACGAAGTACGGAGTATAGAGTTTGGAATCGTCGCAATCGTGGCGTTCTCCAGCGCTGTTGAGGCGCCCAGGCGATCTTCAACGGTCGGCTTGACCAGATGCAGTGCTCGCAAAAGTCCGACTGGCTTGACCACACGAACGGCGCGTTGACGATCGTCTGACAAGTTGGCAGCAACCTCATCATCTGGCATAGTGGGACTGCGCGTGGCTAGACCTCGGGCGTCGCCTGGAAGAAGTGAGCAGCGGAGGTAGAACGAGGTCAGCCAAGCGATCACGCAATAGAGTGGATGTGCTCACTATTGACGGTCGTCCTTGTGCGACGCAAGCACCGCAGGTACGGTTCGGCGCATCAACTGGCTGCAGGAGACTGTGGAGAGATGCAGGCTGCTGAGAAGAACAACAACATCGTGCTGTTCCAGCGGAGTGCCGACAAGCTGAGGACGCATGCTTGGGCTGAAAGGACAGGTATTTTTTCGACATGTCATCTATTCATGAAAGGGTCATCCTCGAATGCTGTTCAGTAAGCATGTGTGAAGCAAGCGGTCACGAAGAGGGCCGGCTGTTTGATCGCCGTTCCTGTACCACGCAGATCCTGTAGGGCGCATGCAGTCATCCGCAGGAACAGTCCGGAGATGCAAGAGGCCAGGAAGTGTGAAGAATGAAGGCCATCGAGAGCACTATCGTCCTTGACTTGCTCGCGGCTCTAAAGTCATGCCGAAGACACGAGACGTAGCTTTCACGATACTCTCTTTGAACTCTTCGACAACATTCAAACGCACGGGAGGGATTCTTTGCTGACCGGCGGCTTGCACTCTTCGTCTCGGAGCTGTTATTGCGTCCCCGGTCTTGCCTAGGTCGGGCCGGCTTCATCACGGCGAATGTGATCGTGCAAAAGGAGCACAAGAGATGGAAGAGACATCAGCGTGACGATCAGGTGCCTGATCTCGGAACGCAGACACATATGTACAGATGAAAGCAGAACTTTTGACCTACCACAAATCAACCACCGTATTGTACGAAATGAATGAGAGTCGGCTTACCTTTGTACACCCGCAACCGACCTCGTGAGATACCTAAGCCTTGGGCACGATACCAGTGACCACAGCAATGTCCGTGACTCTACCGCCATTGAAGCCACCCAGATCAAATGGACAGCAGCTGGCCGCACAAATGCAATCCTTCATGGCCTTGAACTCAATGTAATCACCCGGTTTGCTGCTACCTAGGGGCTTGAGACTGTAATTCGGCGTGTTCTGGAAAATGTTGAAAGGATCCGTGACCTCCAGGTAGCTGCCCATGCCGTACGGCTTCATGACTTCAGCCATGTTGCCAGCGCAAGATCGGTGGTTCTTGACGCCTCTTTTCTCGTACATTTCCGGGAAGCAGGACATGAAGGTCATGTCGTGGACTTTGACGGTGTCGTCCACGATCTGTAGGATGGGCTCGTCTTTGTTTGTCCAGAGGCACTCCCCGACGGCCGGAGTGGTGCCGCTCAAATGGTAGCGAGTGTAGGCCATGGAGAGCTTCTCGACGAGCTTGGTGTCCTGCACCCAGGCGGCGAAGTCTACGACTTGTTCGCCGTAGAGGTCGACGACGCGGAAGTGCTCGCCTTTCTTGACTTCGAAGGCAAAGCCATGAGCGGCAGGTACGATGTGCGTCTTTGGTAGTGAGTGATGACCGGTGCCTGTAGATGGCATGCTGCTGATTCTGTCCGGGAATGCCATGGTGGTTTGAGCCTGAGTCGTGCTGGGTTGGAA